>JAPYZA010004937.1:0-19841 GCA_030522685.1 Eupelmus azureus | reverse complement strand
GGAGTTGTTAAAATTTTTTATTATTACTGTGTTTTTCTGATTTTAAAAACTGTAAATTTAGAGAACCTCTAATAAAAAATAATAATACCCTTATAAAATTGAAAATGAAGATTTTTTTTAGCTTAAAATAGAAAGAAAATAATAAACAAAGTGTATAGATGTATAGATAAAAAGGTATTTATTTTTAGTTTATTCTAGAAGACAAATAAAGTACTTTTTCAAATAAATTTCCATTTTGCTGTCCAATACACATAGAATTTTCCCTTTTTACGTTAAGCTTCATAATCGACCAAGTAGAGTTTATATAAGAGGCATTCAAAATATGTTATCTTTATTAACCTTGTAATTTAATCCAATCTTATATCTTTAGAACACAAATGTATTCACCTACGAGAATAAAAGTTGTTTAAGCATTCATGCATTTCATAAAAAAAGAAGAATACCAAACAAACCACTGCCAGGCTGACCTACATCAACCCGATAACATTACACCATTACCCATAAAAATTTCTCAGCACCATCCTTAAAAACACACGCCAACGAAGCCATCTCTACACCACCAAAGTCGAAATTTGTCAGACCGTCGCGATGGCTTTCCAGCCGAGCGCGGATCATTATTTGGCCCTTAATCACGCTCACGGCTCGAAAGGAGCAAAAGCCCCCTTGACACCGGCGAGCGCGACTTGGATCCTTCTCTCGCGAGGGTACATCGCCAATTAATTATGCGCGAGAGCTACTCCACGAGCGGGCTGCGTAACGAATTGACTCGTTAAAATCTAATACCCGCAGTCGTCCGCGCGCCGAAAACGGAGACGCGCAAAAAAAGGAAGCCGCTCGGGTATCGCATCGATTATTCCGTCGTGGCCGTAATTAGTCACTCTCGGTGCTGCTATAGCTTTAGCCGACGAGTGCGTTTCGTCATGAATTGCTGAAAACCATTTGCAGGAGAGTCGATTGAAGATATAGAAAGAGGAAGAGAGAACGAGCGTTTAGAAAAGGGATGAAATAGTCTCTTCCTTTTTGCGGCAAGCAACGCGCCGGTCAAAGGGACGATTTACATTCGGAATTGCGCTTTTAATATTTCATCCATTTCTAATCCTTTCGTCGCAATCTGTTCTCGCGCGGATAGCGAGCCGTGTTGGTACTTTTTTTCGCAGGAGATGAGAGTCGAGCAGCGCGGAGGAGCCTTGATGAATATTTTAGCTTTTGTGATTGGAGAGCCACCTTTGCGGATGCGTTGCGTGGAAAAATGTTGGTGGATTCAGCGCTAGCTTTGACCTGTCATAAACAGAATTTTTTCTAAAGGGTTTACGCATTCCGTTTTGACGCTGCAGTCAAAGCAAAAACGGAATTTGAGAGGATCTTTGAAAAAATGTACTTGTCAATGTAAATGTAATTACAACAATTATTACAATTGTCAGAATTCGTTACATTAAAAATGAGAGATATATTTTAAACAAACAACTATGTGATTAAGAGAATTACGCAAGAGGTAGGAGATCAATCGTTTAAAAACCTAGAAAGTTTCCAAAGATTTAATCAATTTGTTTATTTCTCCATAATAACCACCTGAATAAATCCGCTCGCGGACGGAATAATAATAATCATTCTTTCTGTCAATTAAAGTAATCGTTCCAAACAACGTTTTCCCGTTTTTTTTCCATTTTCCAGTCGTAAGTAACGAACCTCAAGACGTAAGAACTTTCCAAACTGTTACGATCGGCGCTGAATTTTTCTGCGCGATTTCCTTCATCTTTATTCAAACCGCGCCGAGGCTCGGACTCGGGAGAACGGGTAATTCAACAAAAATGCCCGCAGAAAACTTCCGGCTCCCCGAATAACACAATAAATTTATCAATATCTCTCCTCAAATCAGCGCCAATACATCACCGAAATTTATTGCGAACTAATTGACACCGCGAAAAACGCATAAGTATTTCCCTCGTTATAAACTATCTCCATATCTCTCAATCCCGTACATTCGCACGGCCGCTCGCGCTCGCACAATATCTTATTTATTTCAAAAACCTAGGAAATCCAGCGCGCACGCGCGCTTTATCACTCCCGGCGATATATCACTGAAATTGGTTATTTTCGCGATAAACTTCCCCGACCTTTTTTGCGCCGGCTTTCGCAGGCAAAAAAAACGCAGCGCGCTCCTCTCGCAGGTCTGGAAAAAAAAAATCAGGGAAAAAAAAAGAAAAACACGTATCGATCGTCCAATTAGATACGCTCGTCGCGCGTATAAAAGGAGAAAAGCGCGCGCTCGGCCGGGTATATATCTAGCGCCGCTCGTTTTACCTCTCGGGAGAGCGAAGTGGACCCGTGGTGGCAAAAGTGTCGGCGGAAAAGAGAACGCGCGCGCGCGCAGGCCGATTAGATTTATGGCCCGTGGCTCGCGCGATTCGCCGAGACGCCATATACGAGGCCAGGAAGCCGAGAATCTTCCACGGCCGCGTAGTTACGGACGGAAGAGGAAACCAGCTCGTTTCTTCTTTCTCTGCCCCTCTCCACTGTAGCGGCCCTCCAGCTTGCCCCGCGACTTCGAGAGGGCCGATGAACTTCGTGAAGTCGAGTGGATACATGTATGTGTGTGTGTGTATTCTTTTACGCGGGCGTTAAAATCGAAAATGCGGAGCTGGAAGGGTTAGGCCGGGCTGCTGCTTCGTTGGGGCTTGAAATAACTTGGGATTGTTTATTATGCTGCGAGCGGAGGTATTGGCTGAATGTATACGGAGAGGGCGAGAATGCAGCGAAATATTTGTTTCTGTGCTTATGGGCTGAGAGGGCGATGTATTATCCTTTCGCGAGAGGCGCTCTTATTTTGAGTGAAGGGAAAATTGTTGTGTGTATTTCTGATTGTTGTATTACTAGAGGAATTTCTAGAATGGTACTTTCGAGATGGGCCTGAGAGATGTTTTCCAAGCGGTTAATGGCGCTGGCTGTAACGTGGCTTTTGTAACAATGGATGTTTGTTGATATATGCAGCGTGTCTTTGTATGTTTAAATTAATGAAATATTTACTACCTGTTATTCAATGATTGAAAATACTTTTAAAAAGTAAATATTTGCATTCGAAAAAATAAAATAAGATTCACTTCCATCCAATGTGCTTTTTTTAAGCTTTACATTTTCATTTGAAGTGAAAGCCAATAAAATTCGTAAAAGTAAAAATGAAAATTTTCCCACAGTTTACTGAATAATCAATAGTTTATTTTACTTTCTCTTGCCTACATTTAACGCTTTCACGTTTAATTATTTATCAATGATCAAAATTTACAATTTCCAGATTAAAAATGAATGTAATGTACACACAGTGTGGGATGGAGGATTACTTTTCAGTAATGTGAGTAAAGCGAAGTGGAAACACTTCCTTTTCCTCGAAAGCAACTTAATCCCGCTGAAAAACCTGAAAGAATCGCCGCCCACTTTGTTTGAAGTTACATTATAGCAAATCTCAATCCTGTATTCCACGCTACACGTTAACATCTAAATAATACGAAATTGTGAATTATTAAAATAGTTATAAATCGGTCAATTTGTAATCACACGAATCACTTTCATGGTAACTTGAAAAACTCAAAAACCTTACGATACATAAGACTACCATTCACGTAAGATTTACAAAACCTGCCCCGACTTTCTCAAATAACCACAGTTAATAATCCCAGCAACGATCCAAACCCCAAAATTAATAAATCCAAAAAAAAGTAGAAAAAAAGGACTCTATCACTTCCCTCCATCTCAAAGCGAGCTAATCCAATAAACGCGTACCCGAACGACAAAATCCCCATCATATTCGCCCATGAACACCGGGGAAAACAACTGACCAGGGGGCTCTCGTCCTCCGATCGCACATCAAAAGCCCTCGCTCTCATCCGGCGTATCCCTAAATCGAGCATGTGCGCGGGCGCGCTTGGCCAAGTTGCCTTGGGCGCTGGCCGCGGCCATATCGCTCGGAGGTCTAGATTACGCGCCTCGACGCCGAAGATCGCGTTAACCACGCTGGCTTAAGCCAGATTCCAAT
The DNA here is from genome assembly GCA_030522685.1 of Eupelmus azureus. Taxonomy (NCBI): domain Eukaryota; kingdom Metazoa; phylum Arthropoda; class Insecta; order Hymenoptera; family Eupelmidae; genus Eupelmus; species Eupelmus azureus. Next base: position 15,814 of record JAPYZA010004937.1, on the reverse strand, counting down.
CAGCGCCAAGGCTAGCAGCAGCCCGGGGAGAGAGAGAGAGGCAGGTTCGATATTTCGCGCGACTGGCAAACTCGCTGTGTCCAACGATAACCTAACTCGACTAAGCAACTCTAGCGCAAAGCGCGCGCGACCCTATATACACACCGCAGGGGGCGTCGAGGGGTTGCACGAGTGTGCGTGTACGGCTGAAAGCAAAAAAAGAGAAAAAAAGGGACCAGAAGCGCGCAGATGAACTCATTGTGCTAACCCTCCTGCCTTGCTGCATATGGCTCTATTTACCTCTCGAGATTCGCGCATTAGGGATTCGCGCGCTGCCTGGGCGAGAGTAAAACTTGAAAACTGAAAGAGTTTAAAGGTGACACATGGCGCGATTTTGAAAATTTATGGAGCGCCGAAGACGTGCGAACTCGGGCTGCATGAGTGCACGCGGGAGAGGCTTTTTCCTTTTGGCGCGCGTGAAATTGCGCGGAAAATGGACTTCCATTGCGGAGTCCGAGTTGAGCGTTGACCTAGTTACGAGTGCGACGGGCTAACGTTTATGTGTTTTTCTTTCTTTTAAAGTTACATGGAAAAATAGTTGGGGGCTGGGAGACGAAAGCAGTTTGGGAGTTTCGGGGGGTTTTTATGGAGAGGAAAGAGCGCGAAGATTTGGGAAGATTGTAAACAAAGTATTTCTGCGTTTTTGCCGTTATGATAGATTGTCGGGGAGTGTTGTGTACAAATGTAGGTGTTAAAGTAGTAGGCGAATAAAAGTTAGTTTGGATGGGCCAGTAAATGACTTTGAATGTTTTTATGCTTGTGAAAGACTTTATTTTCAATGATTTGTAGAGCTGTTAAATGTTATATGCTGTAATTTATTGCAGAAACTGAATTTTCCTTGCCAAAGTGTGCAGCAGTAAACGTAAAAATGTAATATCCTTCTACATAATATTTGAGTTTTTGAGATACAAAAGTAAAGCATATTTTTTCAAATGGAAAGAGCTTGAAGGATATTATTTTACATGGACACGTGAACGGGCTATATTTCGTACTTTTTTATCTTGCCGCAGATCATAAAATAGCGTAGTCTGTCGAGAGGGCCATAATGCATCTGACACGTGACCACAGATATACGAGGGTTAAGCAGTCGTATATTCCGAAGGGAATATTGATGGATAGAAGATTAATTTTTATGTTTTTACTTTTATTAACTTCATTGTAAAAGAATTTTATGGATAATATTAAGGTATGAGCTTTGGTTAACAAATAAAATTATATCGTTGAAAACTAGAAAAAGTTTTCATGAATCCTTATGAATAAATTTTACGAACTTTCATAAATAATGTTATTAGACTGTCTAGACTTTGAGAACTTGTTGTAGTATTAAAAATTTCTGAGTATCGAATTCCATTCAATAATTACTTTTATTATTTACATTCAATTTTTTATTAACACAAAGACTTATTACTTTAAAATTAATATAAAATGATTTACTAAAACACAACTGTTTCGTACTGAAATGTTTGCATCATTAATATAACTATCAGTCAGAATTTCACTATTCTCCATTAAGAACGCCCAACAAAATCCGTAATCCAGACCTTCATTTACTCCAAAACATTACATTTAACTATAAACCAGACACATCACAAACCTAAATAACCCGAACTCCCCAATCCCAGCGTTCAAAATCAAAGCCCAGCAACTCTCCGAGCAAACCACTCGTACACGCCACCTCGCACTATAAATTCGAAAATCCTCACGCGCTGAAAACACAAAACCCGGCATTACGTAAAGAGGCGCGCAGCGTAATTCCATGCAAAGCGAACCGTTGCGGTGAATTTTCGCACGCGGCCCTAACCCCCCCTCCAAAAAACGTCTCCCCGCGCCTTGTTAGTCGGTGCATAATCCAGTGTATCTCGCGCCAGCAGCCGCAGATCGATGCGCGGATTCGCTTAGAAGGCAAAACTCGCGCGACGAGGAGCGAGCGGCTTTATGATGCATGGCCCGTTAATATTCCGGCGCGCGGGCAGGCTCGTGTTGCGGCGATATATACACGTTTTCGCGCGGCTCTCTCTCTCGTCGGAGAGTGCCGAAAGAGAAGCCGAAGGAAGATAAAGGAGCGCGATGCCGCGATTTGAAGCAAAAGGGGAGCGAGAGGCAAGGAATCGCCGCCGAGTGATAAAGCTAGCGCTCGCCTGGCACGCCGGTCAGCGCCGCAGTAAATCACGGAAATGAGCATTAATATTCATTAAGCGCAAGCGAGCGCGAGGCTTGAGAGAGAAGAGACTGTGTTCTCAGGTGCCGTGGGTTGTGTTTGGGTGTGTATGTGAGTGTATGTTTGTGTGGGTAGGAGAGCTTCATCTAGCTTGAGAGCGATGCGTACGGGTTTAAGAGCGCCTGAATGCAATCTCCGAGAGGAGGATAGAGATTTTTGTCGATGCTGCAGCGAGATGCTTGCGGGCCCGGCCGCCTTTTGACCTGTTTTACGTCTAAGTTTATGGTGGTTGGAGATTAGTGCTCGGATAGCGCGAAATTGTGGAGAGTATCTTTGTTTAAGAAAGTACGGAAGAGCTGGCTAATGGTTTGACTACCAAAACGGAGAATATAAAGTTTGAGGGGACGAATCAGTTTTAGAATCTGGCAATAAATGGACTTGTTACTTTTATAAATTCATGGTATGTTTAAATAAAAAGTTTTGAAAAGTCTACTGCAAAGGAGTATAAATAGCTTTTAGTTAACCTTATATATAGGTCAATTTTATGTTATTGACATATCTAGAATCAATTGATAAACGTTTATAACTATAATTCTTATTTTAAGATTTCAAGTGCATCCATGGGTGAAATTTCTTTTTAAAGATAAATTTCACTTTATTAACAATGTCTACCTCACACAGCCATAGAATTTTGAAATTAATTTTAGCCAATCATTCGCGTGAAAACTTTTGCATTCTCCTCTCCGTGACCTCTTTAATTATTGACGAGTATTAAGTTGAAAGTAACGTATACATGGATGTGTAATAATAATCTATATCCTTTTTGCCAAAAAGCTTTCTAAATAATAAATAAAACTGAATAAACTGAATCACTTAAAATCATGTAAATCCTTTATAATTTCCAAAACGTCCAATCAAAACGTAAATTCAATTTTCCCCACGACACTTCCTCCCTAGACATAATTTTTACTCCTCCATTCCAAATTCACAAAATTATACACCTCGAAGCCGCACTCGAACCTTCTGCAATATTCAAAGAGTTTCACTCGCCATCTTTTTCCTCCATTTAGAGTCCACGGAGTCACACTCGGCGTGCTCTTAAATACATAATGAATGCGCATGGATAAACGCTCATTAAGAGCTCGCATGCAGCGGCCTAGCGCGCGCTAGGTTCCTCCCGGCAAGAATGACTCTGCAAAAATTACGAATCAAATGAAAACGTTGTGTCTGAAAAGGAACGCGCTGTATACATATACGCGATCCCGTTTCGCGGCTATACTGCCGTCGTTATACGTAAAGGTAATTAACTTTCCAAGATTGATTGCGGCCGCTCATTAACCGCGAGGGTCTATCAGCGAGCGATATATAAATGCGACGCGCTCGATCGCGAATTAATTAATTCGCCGCTACGGCGCGAGAGAGCGCGGGGGGTGTATATATATATGTGTATGTGTGTGTGTGTGTGTGTGTGTGTGTGTGTTTGTATGTGTGTGTGTGTATGCATGTATATATATGTATATATAGAAGCAGAAGGCGCGGTAATAAATTCGCGAAAAAATCGATGATGCTGGAAAATCAACAGGTTCCCAGGATAGCGCGCGCACGAGCGCGGAATTTAATTACTCGCGAGGGCTTTTAATGATTTTTAATTCAATCTCTGGCTTAATCGAGGGAGCTGCGCCGATGAAAAACGGCCCGGTGCAGAGTTTTATGTCACGATTTATTTGTTTCAAGAGAGTTCATTTGAATCGCGCGGCCTGCCGATTATTTTTAAAATGAATTGGCACGATTTCATTCGATAAGAACAATTATTAAATCTGGATAGTCAATAGATGGATAGATCATGATAAAAGATGTTCTTATTAAATTAGACGTTATTGAATGAATTAAATTACAAAAGCACCCTTTTCAGAAGAAGTAAGACTTTTCTTGAAGAACTCTGTAAAATATGAACATTCAAAGTACTATATAAATGCATTTTATTGTTCGCGAAAACGACTATTTTTTACGAACAAAGCAACACAAATCGTTCTGTATAAAAAAGAACTATCCAAAAAAATCACTAGACGGTCATTCTTCAAATTCTTCGAATTCGCATTCTCGACGTCCAATAAAATCATCAAAAACCGAAAAAAAAAAATTGCAACCTCCAGAGCGCTCATGACGCACAGCGGCACCTCGCATTCCACACTGAAACCGCAAAAAATAGCTCGCGCGCAAGACACAATCGAAATTCGCGGCGGGCCACCCTCTCTCTCCCTCGAGTTTGTTAATCCACTTTACGTCCACGACTCGATAAAACAGCGCGTTAAACGTCACTGGCGCAATAAAGAAACATTATTAATCGTCACCGCGCGAGAGTTTTTCGCTTCGTATTTACGAATGGCAGCCCCCCCCCCTCCCCTTGCCCACCTCGGGCCTCGAGCGTCGGTAAATTTCGTGGGTGTAAAATACGAGCTTCCTAAATGTCCGCCTGGAAAACGAATCTCCTTCCGAGGCTCCTACGGCCCATAAAAAGCATCGCTCTCACGCGGCCTCCTCGCCGAAGAATCCTCGCTCGCAAATCCGGTAATTGTGCGCCTCCTCTGGATTACGCCGCGGCGAAAAGTCGAAACACTCGCGCTTCTTCGAATCAAGCTTCGCTTTCGGTTATAGTATCCGAGCTCGTTTCTCGGAAAGTCAAGCAGCGCTTTTGAATTATTTCGCGTAAACGCGCTCGAGCAGTTGTCGGACAATGTCTGGCTTTTGGAAATACGCTCGCGAAGGGATTAGCTCGATAAGTCGGGTTTTATGAAGAGCGCGCGGTGCAAGTTTTTAAACAAGGCGGCCGCTAAATTTAAAACTCGCGTCACATGCACCGCGGATCGCGCTCGTTTTTTTTTTTGCTCCGACGGTCGGCCTTAGGTGCAGCGTTTACGAGGCGAGCCTTTGAGAGAGCGCTCCGGTGATTTATATAAAGAGGCGAGCGTGTGTACATCGACGAAGGAGATGCACGCGTCATTAAAAAAGTTATTTTCTCGACTCGGCGACTCGATAAGTTTTATGACGGATTATCTCCGGCGCGCGCGAAGCGTATTTTTATTGATGCGCAAAAGAAAAATTGAAAAGTTACACTGGATATTTCGCGGGCATTAACGTCGCATTATTTTGTTGGGCGCGGGTTTTCGGCGGATATTTATGGGTGATAAAAGCGCAGTAATTTATGGACGCGTTGATACACATTTCTTAGAAATTCAATTAATTTCGTGTATTGATATATAACTTTGACACCCATTAAAAGTGCGATGATAAATTAACGTGGAAGATGCTTTTGTATTGAGACATTCGTTATTTTTAGATGCCGTAATTCTTTTTATGTACAAATAATCGTGTAGCACTCAATTGTTCTATCTTAACACTACCTACTGTACAGAAATAAATTTCTTTATATTCATAGTAACTCAAATAGATTTATATCACAACAAAAATTATATATTTTCTTTATTTGTACTGTGTTATACAAATCACAACATTAACCATAATGAATTATAGCCATCTATATAGCAGTTGCTTTTATAAATTGTGCATAAAAGTACATCAGTACCTCATACATATTTTCACAACAAAATAATTTTCTAAACAAAATCACCTCCGACAGCACCACTACAGCCCGATCAAAGCAAACCAGAAAGAACATTTCAAAATCCCGCTGGCATAAAGCGTATATACCTCCACATCATACACACATCCGCAAATTTACCTATCCTAGCGCGCAATTCGCAAGCAATCGAAGCTAATGTCGATTTCATCTCGTTCGCGCTCAACAAGGAATCGCTTGGAAATAAAAGCGAGGATTACCTCCCCTATTGGCTACGCTCCAGACTGAGAGAGAGAGAGAGAGAGAGAGAGAGAGAGAGAGAGAGAGAAAGCTTTGCTTCTCTGCTCTTTCGCGTGCGCTACGCACTTTTTCATCTCAGCCTCTTTCTCTCTCTCTCTCTCCCTCTGGAAATAGAAGCAGGTGTTTCTCGGAATATACGTATATTTCTTTGAGCCGCATAAATATCGATAATCTATTGCCTCGCGGCAGCGACGATGGGATTTGCCTGGTAGTAGTTATGCCCGCCGCCTCCGCCGCGAGTAATTGCTTGAAAAAGAGTTAACGGCAAGTTGCGAGCTCGAGCTCTTTGGCTGTTTATTACGGGATCTTGAGAGGAAGAGCTTCGGCTCGGTTGGAGAGCGAGAGGCGCGGGAGCGGGGGATACATTTTTTTCGATCGATTGTGGTATTGGGAGTTTTTTTTTAGAGGCGTATAAAGTTGGATTTTCGCGGGGAGATTGTGAAAGATTAAACGATAGAAGTTTTTATTTGGTGGTTTTATGGTGAAATTTGCGAAATATATGATTCAATATATGTTCTGTTTCGACCGTAAATTTAAAAAAGTAATGTTTTTGAAATTAATGAAAATATTATTTATTGGCTCGTTATGACTGTCACATTTTACCGATGGTTTAACATTAATTATAAAATAATAAAAAATATATACATATTTAATCATTCTGAATGATACTTAAAAGCAATATACAACAACAATAAATCGCACACACAAAACCACTTTATTCCTTTCGATTAAGCGCCAACAAATAAATAAATCTGAAATCAATCCGAATAATTATAATATAATCACACTATAATATTGAAATGTGTACACACCGTATCTCAACGCCATTCAAAATCTCCTATAACAGCAATGTTGTCATATGTTCCTTATATACCCAAAAGCCTTCCAAGCAATGAATTAACCAACCCCCCGCATCCAAACAATCTCCAGCGTCCCTATCCAAACGCGTCCTATAAATAACGTCGGGCGAAACCAAAAAATTTCTTTCGAATCAACCCACAGCTTTCACACCCTCGACGAAAGCGCGCTGTATATAAATAATCGCTCAATCGTGTCGTCTTAATCGGCCGCTTTGACACCAAAGCCCGTCCGCCGAAAATATATGTGACACGTCTCCCCTGAACTCTCTCTCTCTCGACTCCAACTTTCACCACCCGAGCTCTCCGACTACAGAGAAAACTGCCGGCTAGAAAAGTTATGTGCGCCTGGAGCGTAAATATTTTCAAGAGAAGCGCGCGCGAGAATTAAGTGCTATATAGCGCGGGGCATTCTTCGGGGCTGGTCCAATTGACCCCGAGTACAAGCGCTTAATGAAAGCTTACGCTCCGATCGATACTGCAGGGACAATCCACAAAAAGAAGGGGGGAAGGGGGGGGGGGGGAGCGATATAAATATAAAGCTTTCCGCAAAAGCGCAAGAGAAATCGGGAGCCATTGACGGTGTCTAGCGTTGCGCGACGCGCATACGGCGCGGCTTTTACGGTGTCGCCGATTATCATCAGCCATCTGGCCACGGGGACGTTGCGCGAAAATTTTCGGCCCCGCGGATGCGCCATTAAAGCCCGGCGCGTCGGGGGAGGCCGACCCCCTTGAAATATGATATACCTCGACCGGTGCAACAGCGCCAGCAACAGCCCCTGCGCGTGTGTGTATTGAATTTCCGAAGAGCGATCGAACGGACGATATATATACGTGCACGCGTGCGCTGCCGAGGTATTGTACCTTTTTTTTTGTCGCTGCGGCACGTGGGTGCGGGGATCGGAGCGGCGTTGATTCAGTGTTGGAGAGTCGATGAGTAATTTGTAATCGAGCGTTTATTAATTGAAACTTTTGAATTTAGTATTATGAGGGTTTGATGGTATGGAGAGGGAGAGTATTTGAGAGGCGGCGAGGGGATTGTTAGTTTGGATTGACTGAGAGTTCATTTTTGAGGGTTTTGGGAAGAGAAGTGGGTTTGATTTTAACTCGGGTCTTGGTTGCTTTCGTCAGAATTGATTTTATAATTATTGCGGCTGGTTCGGTTGTTTTCAATTTTAATGTTGCTTTTGACAGTATATATATATATCGACTTGTTTGATAGTTTATATACATCTATACAAGCAAGATAACAGACATTTAACTTTGGGAACAATCTCAACAACATAAAGCAATTTGGTTGGAATGGTTCATCTAAGTTAGTCCTTTATCTGTTTGCTAGAAATTCACTTCTACTATTCTAAACTACGTAAATCAATGAATTAATTAAATGTATGTATATTAATTTATAGATTATTTGTTCATGAGACTAAAAAAATAGCTTTACTTCAAAGTATTATAATAATTGCAAACATTTTTCTAAAAAACAGCATTAATCTGTTAAAAAACTTAAAGCGCATATCTTTCACATCGTTCCAACGGATGAGCTCGAGAAAAAACCTGAGATAATATTTACTAATGCAACGACAAATTAAGCACCGTAAAGAACGTAATTAATGTCAGTTCCATTTGCCGTAAAATAAGCCTCGCTTTTCATTCCCCGGCGCTTAACTACATTCTGCAATCTCCGTTCGGAGCAGTATTGCATAAAATTGCGGGAATCGTTACACTACACAACGACCGAAGATCCATCCTTATCTCGATGTTTACAATACTATCAGTGCAAATTAGTCAGATTCGCGTTCCGAGATTAATCAGTCATCCTTTCGCGCTTTACGACAAGTCGCCGCGTTAAAGAAAAAGAAAAAGAAAATACAGACGAGCGTGGAAGTCTCGCGTGCCCGCTAACGCGACCATTACAGCTTCACACGACGCTTGGCTTTACGACGCGCATTAAGTAAGTATATGCGGACTAAACAATTTTTGCGGGAAAAATAAAGATTTTTTGCCGGGGCCGTAAAAAAAAGAGGCGCATATACACGGCTGACTACCGAGGAGAGGAGCGAGCGCGCCGAGCAATTTACCATTCCGAAATTGCCTTTCTAACTCATCTTCAAACAATGAAGAGCTGCAGAGAGCGAGCGAGCGAGCAAGAGAGTAAGACTGCGAGAGAGAGAGAGAGGATGAGACATCCATAAAAAAATGAGCGAGGGAGGTCATTAAAGCGCGACTGTTAAAGAGGCCAGAAGGCGGCACACGGGCATAAAGCTGCCCGCTCTCTCACCTTGGCAAACTTTGCCGGAAGTCAGGACTGCGAGCTGTACAGCACGCGTATACGCAGAAGCGTGCTTTACACGCATTACATACTCTCTCTCTCTCTCTCTCTCTCTCTCTCTCTCTCTCTTTCTCCTAAGACGGATAGAGACAGATAGGCGCGCGAACGTCCGGACGCGACGGTGTAACTTTTTTAACGTCCGCGTGCATCGGTGAGGTGAGTTCCGCGTGTCAAGTGGTCCGGTAAGAGTAGTAGGCAGGAACATCCTTGAAGCTCGCCGAGCGTGTAAAGCCAAGCTGCGTGCAACAATGGCGCGAAGATACGCTTGGGGTGTTTGAAATTATCGGTTTGCGCGCGCGCGCTCGCGTCAGGGTAATTTTAGATCGGACGGTGATTGTTTACTCTTTTTACGATCTATAGTAATGGTAAGGTAGGTTTTCAGGAGGATAGCGCTGGGCCGCGCTGTGTTTTTATCGCGAAAAATTGCAGGCTCGAGGAGTGTTGCGTGCAAACGGTTTCATTGAAGTGCGAGCCGGCTCTTCAAATAAGATGCTTATCGGGGATGATAAAAAAGCCGTTTTGTCCAAGGCTGGGATGATAAGCTGCGAGGTATGTGGGGGTTTCAGGGACTTTTCGTTGATTTTGTGAGCGATAAAGTTTGAATAAAGCTGCCTTTCTCGAGATTTGGTCTCGTAAGGATATTAGACGTAGAGAGGCCAGATTATGTGGTCATTCGATCACTAAAATATGTTTTATTTTGTCTTCAGTTTTAAGTTACTGTCCGGTTCTCTTCAACGTACATACTAAAAGTGACATCAAAGTAGTAACTGAAAATTATTAAAAAAACTTCAAAAACCACTTATTTAAAAAGAAAATTATTAAAAAGACATTTAAACACCTACTAAAGAAGCGACTCTGCCACTTCGCTTCGATGATGAATTACAAACCAAACAGGCCCCAACAACTTCGAAACCGCGTTATTTCTCAACTCTCTACACCAACTCCAGCACCAGCCAGCAACAGAGCCCGCCACTCTCTCACCCTTTTCATCTCGTCGGCCGTAAAAAGCCGTAACGCGTATCGACGCGCATCGCAAAAGTTTTCGGCTGCTCCGCGCCGCTCTCTCTCTCTCTCTCTCTCTCTCTCTTTCTCTCTTGAGATGTGAACTTATGAGTCTCGAAATTGAAGGTGGCGCGCGCTCGAAAGGAAGAGGAGTGTGCGAGGGCGGCTCTCGCGAATGAAATTAGGCGAAAGTAAAAGAGAGAGTGAGAAAGAGAGCGGAAAGGGTGGAGACGAAGATAAAAGCGAGACTCGCGGATGAAAAATAAATAAGACGCGGATTATACTCGTTGTCGAAAAAGAGTTCAAAGCGCGACGCGAGCGCGAGCTTTTTATAATTTCGTAGAAAAACATCGCAGGCCATTTATCATTTTAAACGCCGTTCTTGTAATTTCGTGGCTTTTCGCCGCGCGCTCGCTTCGCGGAAGCGGGCGTAAAATACCACGCGACAACGATTTTAATGTACTCGCGACCGCGAGTGGAGTTTTTTTTATTTTGAGGGATGAGCGGCGTCGTTTTGGTTGGTGGGATCGATTTTTCGAGGTGTGACAGTGTGTTGTAAGTGGTTGGCAATGCAATCAGTATCGTTTGTTTATGTGGTAGGATTAGCGATGGCCAAATTTATCATAAGGTTTAATTGGTACTAATTTTAGGTGGATGGTGAAGGTCGAATATTTTTGCGTTTACTCGTCTTTTTTATTAGTATTTAAAGTCTGAATCGAATAACAAGGATAAAAGATAAAATTGAGATTAATGATGAAAATAGAATTCATTTTTCTAGCTAATTAACATGAAAAGGTTGTGAGCTGATTGCTATAGTTACACGTTTAACCTATAAGACTTGGTATGCTCAATCTATAAAAAAAATTGAGATGTCTCTTGTCTAAAAGAGACATTCGGACCCTCGCTCCATAACTGTAAAATAAAATCTATCATTTTGACAATTCAATTTTGTTCTTGCGCCACCTCAACATAGACATCCAACAGCCACTGAGTGACATTAATCAGGAACTCTAGGAAAGCCCGAGAGAAAAAAAACAATCGTGACCGATAAACAACATCTGTTAAGAGTGTCAAAGCCGAATATATAAAGCTCGTAAATTAAGCGACATAAAAAAAACACGGGATAATCTAAAAGTCAGTGCCTCTCCAGCCCCCGAGAGTAGCAACAGACTTACAAAAAAAAGGGACCGGTTATCAAGTTATTTATGATTTCGGCGAAAAGCGTATACAGTCAATTCGGGACCTTGAGAGCTTTTGTCCGACTTTCCGTCGATTTTGACGATCCTCTCTCTCTCAGTCAGCCTCTCGTCATTTGTCAAAGCAAGAAAAGAGAGCGTCGAGAATCATTTGCGGAGTTGTACTGTTACGGCTCTTTCAGCGCCGTGATAAATGATCAAGCCGATCGGCGTCCGCCCTAGGCGAGCGGCGCGCGCTCACGAACAATTATACATATGTGTACTCTCTCCATCTCTCGGGCGAGCGCGTTTCCTCCTCGATTGGCCGATTTTCGCTCTCGGGATCTGTGCACGCGCGCGTATAGGGCAGTGTCTCTTAACGAGCGTGACGGCGAGCTCTCGACGATGATGATCTTATCGATGAAAAATCGATCGCCGGCTGTGTCAACATTACGCGCAATTCGATTGAGTCGTCGTCGTTGCCGTGCGCGTGCACGGCACAAAGGAGGAGCGCGCCCCGTGGATAATGAAAATGGAGACGCGCTCGCGTATAGTGCCCGGAGTACATTAATTTTCGAGAGACAGAATCCAGAAATTGCGCAGAGCGAATTTTCCATGATTTACTGCCTTTCCGGGGGATGCACGCTTAGAAAGTGATACACATTAAAAAGAATTAATGATTCGCGCGAGCAGGCAGCTGATGATGCTCTCTCGTGTTGCGCTCTGCTATGCAAAAGTTCAAGAGAGAGAGAGAGAGCTTTTGTCGAGTGCAGAGCGGAGAGGACCATTAGGTTAATGTATTCATGGCGCATTATGGGCTGTACTTGTGTTGAGAAGAGCGGGATAAAGGAAATCCTGAAGCGCTCGGAGCGGGAAAAGTCTTTGTTATTTAAATTGATTTTCCAACTTTTAATGATTTTTCTTTGAGATTTTTTCGAATTTTAACAACGGCATTATAACCGGTAACTGGACTTTTTCTCCTCCGCGCTCCCGATGAATGAATGACCGTAAACAAAGTATTTACGGAAGCAAAGTGCCCTCGAGAAGCACAGCTGCAAGTCCACGTATATATGAGCAAGTTCTCGCGTCTCTTTCTCTCACGCCTCGCAGGCGCTTCAACTTGTTACTCTTTCTCTTCCGCCTCGCTTTCCTTTACTTCTCTCTCTCTCTTCCTCTCTCTCACTCTCTCTCCTTCAGGGCGGCATGAAAAGTAGGACTTTCTTTTATCCTCTTTCTCTCGCTCTGTTTTAACCATAAATAACGCAGCCAGAGCTCAGACCCACGCAGTAAAAGTTGCCCAGGCATCCGCAGCGCGTTCGCATATATCGACGAACAAGAAAAAGAAAAAAAAATTAAAAAAAAGGAAAAAATAGCCGCGAGCTCGTCGAGCATTAGAATCGCAAGACGCTTATTACGCCAGGCACCTTTTGCTCCTTTTGTGTATACCTTAGGTTTAGAATCAAGTTCGAGAGCGAACGTGCGTAGAAGCAATTCCGCAGAGTGCGTATTGGCACGTAAGTGTGTCGATGATGGTGAAGGTTAAGTGCGCGCGCGCGGCGAGTTTCGTAATTGCGTATTTGCATCGGGGCCCGCAAGAAAATTGATTTGCCCAGAGTAACGATCGGGAAAAGTGGTACGGGTTTCTCGCTAATACCAGTGAGGAGGATTTTTTTTTTAATTTCGAAGGTACACACAATAACGCGCTGGGGTATCGGCAGTCGGAGAGAAAAAAGCGTAAAACCGATCGAGGAAATGTAAAGTTTTGCGTCAAGATTGCAACTTTGGCTCGGAGGTATGAGATTAACGAAGGAGCGAGCCGTTTCTGAGATGATTGATGGTTGAGGATTTTATTTAAAAAGAGTTGATTGCTGCAATAAATTTTGGGATAACGCCTTTCATTGTATGAATTAGAAAGTTAATAAACCGAGTTCGTTTTTACTGAATGAATCATTGAGATCCTAAGTGAATCATCGTCATAAATCTCCGAAAAACTTTATTCTGATTCGTATGTATCTGTTATTATGTAACCGATCATTAAGAGGCCTTATACGTTAAATTATAAATGATTGTATGCTAATGTAACAATATAAATTATGAAGAATACCCCATAAAGAAACATTTTAATTTTGGATCTTTTTGTAACTAACATGAATGCAAAAAAAAGTAAATGATAATAAAATACTAAAGATATTTCCTAAAAAATTAATTATTTATTTCACTCAAAAATATCTAAATATAACTAAAAAAAAACCATTCCACAACGAGCCATCTAAGAACCATCACTTCCAAATTAATTTCCTCTCAATAAAATTACTTGCCCTCACCCTCGATACCACACTAGTTTTCAAAACGCTTATTATGACCGTCATTCCTATTGTCATGTAAGTAGAAATACATGTAAGAATCGTAAAAGACACGTACAAAGCGAGAGCCAGAAAAAAAGTATACCTCGTTCCGTGATTTACGCGCGCGTCGTCGATGCGTAATGGGGAGGAGAAAGAGAGAGAGAGAGAGATGAGCAAGAGGATATCTTTGCCGTGCGTGTGCGTTTTACGTACTTTCTGGGATGATGTATTTTTTAACTGCCGACGACACGAATAGTCTAATCTACACCCATTATTACCGGCCTTTTTATAGCGCATAAATCAATTCGAGAAACCGAAGCGCGCCGAGTTATACGCCCCGTGTCGAATCCACGACGACGAGACGCGCCCGCGCGCTCGTCTTGGAAAATGCTCCGACACTCCTTTTTTTTATACATACATATATACCTCCCCCTCTGATCTCTCGGTTTCTTTATATGTGAGCCGATTATAGGGGGGCCGCTTTATTTTTCCCTTTTGTTTTCCTCTCGTTTCGGCGTATACGAGCTTTGCGGTCGTTTTACGCAGCTCTTTGGATCCTTTCTGCGCGTTTGGCAGTAAAATTGCCCTTTTCATCTCTGTTTTTGCAGCTACGCCCCATAACCTTCGCATTTTTAATCTTTTCCCTGCGGACTTTTTTGCGGCTCTTGTTTTCATGCTGCTTGATGAAAAAATATAATTTTTTTATAGTACGGCCACTCTGAAAGTCTTTTAATTTAATAAAACAGTAATGTTGCGAATAAAAATAAGAAATAAGGTACCCTACAAGGCAAAACACTTCAATTTCCTACTACGCCTAGAATCACAAACTAAAAAATCTACACCATCTGCAACAGAAAACATTGATTCATCAACAAATTCGCACCTAGCGCAGTCAAAACCACATCTTCACTCCTCACGGCGTCGTCTCTCCACGACCTTCTCTGCCCTTCCTCGAGGCCCTCGCTTAGCCCACATCTCCTCTCTCCATTCTCAACGAGCACACTCTCCCTCTGGCAGCTCTTCTTTTTCTCTCCGGACCTCCGACGACGCGGCCGCAGAGAATATATACAGCGCCGAAGGAGGGGGGAACACGTAGCCCTGGCGTTTCCGCGTCGGCAAAGTTTTACGACTCGACGACGGTAAGTGGGTCGCGATAAAGTTGCTAACGCCGAGAACGAGAGAGACGAGAGAGCGAGGAGGAGGAAGAAGAGAGGAGCGCGACGAAAGGAGAGATCCTCCCCCGGATCTCGATGATTTTCCACGAACTGCGACGCAGCTCCCCGTGGACTGTCTTTCGGCGCTCTGCGGGTACGTCGGGAGAGAGTGTAAAATCTTCATCGGCGATGAATAAGCCAGAGTAGTGAGAGAGAGAGAGAGAGAGAGAGAGAGAAAGAGAGAACGGCAGCGAGGTATGGCGAAAAAAAATTCCATTGTAAAAGTCGCACAATGGGGATGGAGAACGAGAAAAAATTTTATGGCTAAGACGGTGTGAGGTTTTCGTCCCTGGTTTTGTGACGGCTTGTCGATTGTTGAAGACTAAGCTAAAATTTTGCTTATTTTATTATATGACTTTTCTTTTGAATTGCATGGCAGGGTTTAAACGTAATATTTTATTATTGAACTTATTTTTGTATAAAAAATGTTTTTGTACACTCTAAACTCAAAAGTGCGAAATCTGGAAGTAAAAAGTTTAAAACCTACATTTTAATCTTTATAAAAGTTTAAATGCATCAATTATTTGCCTCAGCAATATATTATGGATATTACAGCAACATAACTGTGAAAATATTATATAGAAGAATATAACGCAAAACTATAATAATATTGTTAAAATACTGATAAGATATTGCAATGTATTATTATTGTTTGTAGCAAAATGGCGCTAATGTCTTAGCAATATTTCACAGGTGTTATACAAAATACTGCATTAATATTGTATCAATATCGTGTTAATATTGTAGCAATATTATAGCAACATTGTAAGAATATTGTGTTAATATTCTTTCAATATTGTAAGAATATTGTGTTA
>JAPYZA010004936.1:0-12829 GCA_030522685.1 Eupelmus azureus | reverse complement strand
ACAAAACGAGAAAAGCTAAAAACAAGCATAAACTAAACAATCTTCCGATTACAGTCGTACCCGACCTGCGCGCTGGACCTAACGCCGACGTACGCGATCGTCTCGTCCTGCATATCGTTTTACGCGCCTTGCATCGTCATGATCGGCATCTACTGCCGGCTCTACTGCTACGCCCAGAAGCACGTGAAGAGCATCAGGGCGGTGACGAAGCTGCCCGAGCCCTCGTCCCTGGCCAAGAGCTTTCGCTCGAAGAGCAAGCGCGTCAAGACGCCCAAGCCCCAGACTAAGGCGAAGCCGGCCAGTCCGTATCACGTGTCGGATCATAAAGCGGCCATCACGGTTGGCGTCATCATGGGCGTCTTTCTCATCTGCTGGGTGCCCTTTTTCTGCGTCAACATCGTCGCCGCATTCTGCAAGACTTGCATATCGGATCGGGCTTTTCAGGTGGGTTTCTCGAGCTCGTTTCTGCTTGGCAGTCTTGATGTTTTAGTCTGGCTATATTCTGATGTAACTACTTGTAATGGAAATACCAATTCTGTATTGAAAAAAATGATTCCAAATTCAAAATCCAAGTCTTTCCAAACTCAACTTCACCTACTGCAAGTAGTTAAATCCAGGATCTTTCAGACAGTATATCTAATCCTTTAAGTGGAGATATTAAAAAAAAATTATTTTAATTCCAATAAAGATTAAATCCTGAATAAAAATTTAAGATTGTTGGCTTGGAAGTGAAATAAATTTTTTTTAAGATCTTTATTAATAGGACTAGACGTGGCGCCTGAAGGATCCGGGACTTAACTACTTGCAGTAGATTAAATAGAATTTGGTAAGATTTGAAATTCGAAATTAAGTTATACGACTGAGTTTGACTAAATTTTGCAGTATTTCTATGTTAAGTAGATAGCATAAGAGTGGAGTCAGACTAAAACATCATCTAAAAGCACAGTTAAATTTCTAATTTGACGTAAATTTTCGTTCAATCCCGAAACTTAAAAAAATCACTCCTAATACTAACATGATTGAAGCAGATCCTGACCTGGCTCGGGTACAGCAACTCGGCCTTCAACCCGATAATCTACAGCATCTACAACTCGGAGTTCCGCGAGGCGTTCAAGCGCATCCTGACGAAGGGCGCGCGCAGCCGCTACAATCAGCCCTCGACGAGCGAGTGCGGCGAGTTTCGCTCGGTCGTCGTGGCCAAGCGCAACGGCTCCATCGTCGAGTGCAACATCAGTCCGCGCTCGAGCGCAGACAGCTGTCAGGTCGGCCCGCTTGGCCAGCGGCATCGAGACACAATCGTCAGCGCCATCTAGAAAACTGGATGCGCTTCCGAAAGAAGAGAAGAAGATAAAGTGTGCGAGTGAGTGCGTGTGTGGGAGCCGATTCCTTCGCGTGGTTCAGTTTTCGTTTTCCCTTTTGTTAGGAGAATCGAGAGGCTCCGCGTGACAATCAGCCGAGACTTTTTAAGAAATTCGTGACATATCGGTTAGTGCGAGGCCGGACGAATTATTTTCTTCCTGCATGTAGAAGTTAGGGTACAGTTGATGTTGCTGACGTACTATAGTTACCTGATGATAAAATGCGAAACTTGCGGAATGTACACGCGCTGTATGTTAATATAGGCTGGAACGAGAATTCGACAGATTCGAAATTTCGCTGCCAGGTGAAGTTTATAAGTGAGGTTTCTGAAGTTGTCATCAGATAATTGAGAAAAATGCTTTTTCAGTGAAAGTGTTCTTTAATTGCAATTAATCAGAATTAAATTTTTTATTATTGACAAATTTTTGAAAAGTTATTGTACAATTGGCTTTAAAAAAAAAGGCATGTAAAAATGTAAAATTATTTCTGTTTTGATATAAATAAGTCTTGTAACAAATATCATCAATTTAAAGCAGCGGTAATCGCTTTTTAGATTTTGTATATTTTATAATGGGAAACATTATATTTAAAGATTCTGGTCAAAAAATAATTATCTCCAATTATTTCGTTAATTTTTTTTTTTAAATCGAAGAAAAGTAAATTTAAGATAATTCACTAACTGGCATTGTCAACTAATTTACAAAATATATAGGATAAAGTAGATCCATACCAACTCTAAAAAGTTTTAAAAAATTTAGGTCTCAAAAATCGGTTTTCAATTTTTTGCTGAATTCAAAGTTGTACTTTGTGGATTGATCATTTTTCTATGTTTGACGCCGATATGTGAGATTTAAAGGTGGAGTTAAGTGGAAGATATTAAAGCAAATGTAAAATGATTCGACTGGATGGTTTGAGATCACTTCCCTACAAGTTCATGAAATTGCGACAGTAATAAGTAATGATTGGAAATTTTAAGAAATCACACATATCCATAATACAAAATTAAAAAGTCTGAACTTTTAATAAAATAATTAGTTCCACTGTACTCTAACTTATTTAGGTATAAGACTAAAGTTTGCTTCGAATTTATAAAAGTGAAATAAAAATATTATCATATTTGAGATGCATTATGGCATTATTTTATATTGCAAATATAAAATATTTTTAAAATTGAAAAGTATTTAAAAGCATTTCATGACGACGCAATATTACTTATGGAAGTTTAAAAGTTCAAAAAGAAAATCTCATATAATAATAAACATATATATTTTAAGTTTTATCCTGCATCTGAAGTGTAGATCGCTTCAAGGAAAGATTTAAAATATTCGTAGATACATCGTCTTCTCAAAGACTTGAGAAAATGTATGTAACTTTTTTCAAATTTCTAGAAATGATAGTTTATTGTGAGAGATGGTAAGAAGTGCCGGGTGTTCTATACTCCTGATGCAGTGTATTATGTTCTTTTACCGCTCAATGGAGATTAAAATTTGAATGAATTATATAAAGAATTGATCACAATTAATCGAAGCTGAAATTAGTCTAATCTATTGGAAAAATTGGATAACTAATTCTTAGTAGAAATTAATTTTAATCATTATATTCATTAAATTTATTTAGATTTTTATTCCTCTTTGCCATTAATCGTGGATTTTAATCTTAATTTAATATTAATTCATAATTATTTTAAAATAATAAGAAAACTATTTTTAAGAAATTATCTATTTATATAAAGCAAAGAATTTTTATTATAATTGTAGTTGAGATATCGCTTTTTGATTTATTGTAAAATTTGTATACGTAAAAATTTTGTTTTGGAACTTTAATTTAAGGCTGTTTAGTTTGAAATTAATGTTTTTCTAATCATCAAAAGATATGATTTTTGCGCTAATAAAAGCAAGCAATATGTGCAAAAAAAAAGATTAAAATAATTTCTACTAAGAAATTATTTTTCAACAATTTTTTAAATCCCTCGACTCTTTGAAGTTTTTATTGATGGGTTAAAAACAGTTGGGAAAATAGATAATTTGAATAAAAACTGTATTATAAATTTAATCCAATATGGAATACATAATAAAGTAAGTGTTATTTGTTCTGAGAAAAAAATTTAATTTGTACAATCGTTAATTGGTTTTATAATAAATAAATCATATCATATAAAATATTATATCATAAATATTTAGGTTGAATAGAAGCGTTAAGTTTAAAATATATCAACGTTAAAATAATTTAAAATTTTAATACTAAACGTCTATATACAGTTGTTATGTACATATGCATGTAAAATTTTAAGGTCTCTGCTGTATAAAAATATAATTTATAATAAGTAATGAAAGCAATTATCTTCCACTTTATATCATTTTGTGATTCAAAGTATGCCAAAATTTATGAAATGTTAATTTATTCATACTCGTATTATAACGACTGATCAATCGAATTATTAGAATTTTCCCAACTGTTAATACCGTCTGATACATTTGAAACACTATTTATTTTGCATCGGCGACAAGGTGTGAATTGCTAGTGAAATATAACGGATATTCGTCGCGATAAAATGTTTTGTACTATCGAATCTTGCTCTTAGAGCGATTAAGTTTTAGAATGGTGTAAATAACTTTTTTACTCGCAGTCGATTGTAGGAAACGTAGTCATATTGTTGATCTAAGTTACGATTATCACTCGATTACGTTGATTTATTAGCATTATGCAAAGAGAAGTTTCATGAAAATGATTTTAATAGTATAAAAGTAAATAATCTAGTCGAATAGCTAAAGTTTGTTAGTACGTTTTTTGTATTAACTTTAGCATATGCTCTAATCATGTAATCAGTCATGGACAAGAAATTTAAGGAAAATGTAAAACTTTAATAAAGTTTTGAATATATTTTAAAATTTTATTTTAAAATCATTTCAGCATTTGTGTGTAACATTTTCCTATAAAGATGAAAAGTTTGTACTACGTTTCATTTTATTTATTTGAGAGCTTTCAAAAAACCAATTTAAGTACTATACAAGGATCATGCGATATTTTAATCATAATTTTTAAAATAGACTTTACTTGAGAACTGCCCTGATTTTAGAGTACTTACAATATCTTGCAACTAAGAAATCTTTGTAAACATGAAAGGATTTTTTTAATAATGACAGTGAATAGTAATAAATTACGCTGAATTTATAAACGTATATGTAATAGAACTCTTGTATTATATAATAAACGTTTTGCAACGAAAATATATTATGGATCTAGATACAGGGTATCCAAGTTTTGTCCGTGTCTGGTTATAATTATTGTTAAATGTAAATTTTTCATGAAATTTTTCTTTCTCTGTGCATACCGAATACTCGGTGACATGTCGTTAAAAAGAAGCTAAGCAATTTACAGTATTTTCGGAAGGAAAAAAGCAATGTGATATTCGTTCAATAAAATATCGTTGCAAATTCAAAGTCTATAATTTACTCTGTATTATATAGGTTGAAAAAAAAATGATTGTGAATTAAGGAAAAAAATTGTAAAACGTAAGATAAAAAATATTCTCACTCATGTTTAAGAACAAATGCACAAATTCAAATTATCAATGATTTGGTGCAAAAAGTTATATCAATGTCTGAATAATAAGAGAAACATAGCCCAGTGAATAACAAATTTAAATTTGGTTTTGCTAACATATTGTTTGAAACATGTTTACTTAATTTAAGAAAAGATTATTGTTACTATTTATATTACTGCATGTAAAACATCAATAGCCAGAGTTTGTTACTTCTACATCCAATTAATTAAATTTCTATTAAATTAATACTCGTTAAACTGTATACATAAAATGTTTGTTAATTAATAATTATATATATTTATTTTTTTTGTCAATAATTTATACATAAAATAATTTTTTTTTATTCTCTCTTTTTTCAATTGTGTTCAATAACAAAAGTATTATTATTTACAATTAATCTTAAAGATAAATTTTGTAAATGATAACATTTTAGTAAAGCTCTATTATCTTAATTATTCCACGTTAGAAATATAATTTTTAATTTATGAGTTTTTTATTTAAGAAAACGTAATCTAAGAATGAATCTAGTACCTTTTTTAATATTAAAAATTTTTGAACCAAAATATTATGTACGAACGATTGAATTTTAAGTTACCTTTTTTAAGTCTATATGAATTGAGATTATGCACAAATTAGCGAGTTTTTCTTTACTGGGAATAAAAGTAAGCTATAAATATTTAGCAAGATAAGTTAAAACAGCAATATTTAGATGCGTGCATGTGCAACATTCATTCTCCATCGTTCTTGTACATAATCATTTATATTTATTTTTCTATTTCACGGATTCACGAGGGTATATACACGTACATGTCGAAAGATATAACTATATAGCTGTATAAAATTAAAAAAATTATGAAGTTGGAAGCGAAGATTTTCGTGAGAACGCACTCCCATTGACGAGCAAAACAAAAAAAAAATAATAATCCAAAAAATGTATAAAAAAAATTATATATAAGAAATAAAACAAGTAAGCGTATGTATAAACAGATCCGACTCGATTCTGTATGCGTCACATATCCACGATCGTTATTCAGGAAGAAACTTCGAAGAACCGTCCCAGTATAAGAAACAAAACTTTTGTGAGAGACAAAACATAGTGTGCGGTACAGTGAATAATACAAAACACATGAATCACGATATAATATCATTGTGCGCTCTTTAACTTTGATGTATGTGAAGTATAAGACGACTGCAGTGAGGGCGAGTTCCGACAAACTTCCTATGAATACAAGTTAGCTCTAATAAACTATTGTATACTACGCCGCGACGAGACTAGACATACTATAATCTTAATCGAACCTCTGTGCGTCGTTTTGAAATAGTTGACTGATACATTTTTTTTCTACGCGTAAAAGAATTTTGTACTTCATTGATTTCTATTTTTCACAGAATAAAAATTTTATTATGTAGTGTTTATATTTTCTATTAAACAGTAATAAATATTTTAAGTTTTATTTAATCTTTATAAAAAATAATTAAACTTAAAACTGATATGATTATATTTATAAGTCTTTCAACTATTTCAAACAAGTATTTATCACTGATTTTCGCTGACTCGAGAAATTCCTCTCGTCGATGTGTTGCGTGCAACGTATTTATGTACACTTAAAATATACTCGAATGATCGTTTCTCTGTAAATATATTAATATAAGACATCTGCGTGAGTTTATGAGAAAGTGGTCTTCTATATTAATTTTCCACAAGTCTTTCATTTAACTTTGATTAATTTTTGTTATATGCAATCAATGAAATTTCTAATTAACTTGTAAAAATTTAAATTAAAAGAAGTTATTTTTGGTTTTATTTTTTTAAAAGAAAAAATTTTCTTACAGTTCAAAAAATTTATTTTTTATCATAAAAAAGTAACAATAAATTATAACAAAGTTTTATAATTAAGTCTTAATCTTTGCCTAGCATGCAATTTTTATTTTAGGAAAAATTATTGTATTTTTATGATGGAAACGTTCAGAATTAATAGGAGCCAAATCATCCAAATACATTGGTCTCGAATCTTTCCAGTTTCTAGCATCGAGAGGAACGTTTAAAAAGTCCAAAAGGTGAGTACTAAGCGAAGGTACCACTGGATATAAAACAATAGCACTGATTCTCGCAGCCTCAAGAGCCAAAGAGATCACAGATTTCAGTTCGGCGGCCGCAATTTGATTATGTGGCTCCTTTCTTAATTGCCAAGGTTTATGATAATCCACCATCACGTTCGCTTGCCTGAGAGTTGCCATCACTGCATCTATTGCATGATGTATGTAAAATGACTCGTAATGTTGCTTCGCGGTATCACCTAAAGATTCCATATTTTGTCTTAGAGTTTCAGCAGGCTCAGATTTTAAAGCTCTAGCGTAAATACGTGGACTTGGTATTTCACTTTTCGGATTTACTAATTTGCCCGTACATCTGCTGACTAGGTTTCCTAAAGTATCTGCCAATTCGCTGTTAAGGATGCTTACGACCCTTTCAGTGCTGTAATCTATAACAATTTGTTTTTATATTAAATGATTCCTAAAATATAAAGTAAGTTAACGTTTTTAAAAATATATGAATTTTCATTTTGATAACAGCCTTTTTTATGAAAAGAACCGCAAGTTTTGATAAATAGACCCAGAAGTTTACGAACTAATCTGAGTTGAGAAGTCATTAACAGTCCGGACGATTTAAAGTTTTTTCCTTGGGGAAAGTTACGAATTAATTTAAAATTGCTCCCGTAGTAGCAAATTTGCTACTGTTACTGTTTACAAGGTATTAAATTATTTTGAAAGTAAGTAAATTTTTCCAGACTATAAATTGTAAAAGAGAAAGGAATACTATCGCGACTTAATCAATTTTTAATACTTTTTAACCCAAGTAAATGATTTAAATCTCAAAAACGCGAAAAAAAATATAAAATTTCTTTTTAACACTTTATGGAGTTTAATAAATCTACTTTTCTGTAAATAAAACTAAATATTGAGTAAATTCTACTCACTAGAATCATTGTGTGGTACAGAATTTCTTATGAGGAAATATCTCAGTCCTTCTGTTGTGAATTGTTCCGCAACATTAAAAGGCGATACGACGTTCCCCTTAGATTTTGACATTTTTTCATCATTGAAAGTCCAATGCGAATGACACAGTAACGTTTTCGGAGGTTCCAAGCCTGCTGCTATTAAAAATGCTGGCCAATAAATACCATGAAATTTCAATATATCTTTTCCAATCACCTGTAATTAGCAGATTTATTTTTGTATTTTTTACGTACTTAAATTTTTTTCATTTACATAGTACAAAATCCATTTTTTAAATAGTTTTTATATCTGATAAAAAATAAATTTTTATTGATTGGAAGAATAAGCTGTAAACGAAATAATTTTTAAAAAATTAGAATTTAAATAAAAAATAGTTAGTTTCTACTGATTATCCGAAATAAGGCGGTAACATTTTCTAAAAAGATTGCTTTTGTCATGATGTATTAAGTTAAAAATTTCTTAAATAGAATTTTACGTACTTGTACGGTAGGTGGCCAAAACTTTTTAAATTTCTGATCAGGATATCCCACTGATGTTAAGTAATTAACTAGAGCATCTAGCCATACATAAATTGTTTGGTTTGCATCATTTGGTGTTGGTATGCCCCAAGGAGCTCTGTTTACAGGTCTTGAAATACTTAAATCTACCATAGAAAATTCATCTTCTACCCACTGAGACAGAATTTTATGAAATACTGAGGGTTGAACAACCTTTTCTGAAGGAAAAAAAACATTAATTAAAAATAAATGTTAATATAATAAATATGTAACTCTTAAAAAATATTTTTCAAAGTAAAATAATTTAAAACTAATTTAATACATTTATATTTTTAAAAGAAATTTTAAAGTACCATCTTTTAGCCAATGCTTTAAGTCATCTCGAAATGCACTTAATCGAAATTTGTAGTTTTCTTCTTCAGCCCACTCGACAATATGACCCGATTCCGCCGAGACTTTAATAGTTTCACCAGTTGGTGTTTGTTTTTCAATCAAGTCCTGATTTGATAAAAATGCTTCTTCAGAAGTGCAATACCAGCCGGAATATTTTCCTTTATAAATGTGATTATTATCCTCCAGAACTTTCTAAGAAATATTTTAAATCAATATTAGATATATCGAAAGCAGATAAAATCCGCTTAATTTTCTAAATTTTACAAAAGGCGTTAAAGCGAATGACTCCTAAAAAATGACTTTATATTATCTTTATATTAATTTTTTAGTGTAAGCAATTTAAATATTTTCAACGAAAAAGACAATGTTTTTTACAATACATCACGCGTTTCGAGTTGCAATCGCTAGTATCTTAAATACAAATGCCTAATAAAACAAATCAGAAAGTGTGGGTTTCGTTTATAGATAAAAATAAGCAAATAAATATTTATACTAATTGTAAGATAGTCATTATTGTAAGTTATAGAAAATCATTAAAAAATGATTACCCAAAAATACTGCACAGTTTTACAATGTATAGGGTCTGTTGTTCTTATAAAATTTGTATATCCAATTTCGAATTTATCACACATATCTTTAAAGCTTTGTGATATCATTTTACAGTATTGGTCTGTGGGTAGATTTAGAAGTTTCGCAGCTTGCTTAACTTTGTTGCCATGCTCATCAGTACCCGTATTCAATACAGTTACATAGCCTTGCATAGAATTAAATCTAGCTATTGCATCAGCTATAACTGCTGTGTATAAATGACCAATATGAGGAACTGAAAAAAAAAGTTAAAATATCTCTAAATTTTATCAAGAACTTTTAATATCTTTTATCACTAATCTTTGGAAAATAAATATTTTAGTAAAGTTAGTTTTTATTTACCAGAATTTACATAAAAAATTGGTGTAGTAACGTATTTACATTCGGATGCTATTTGTGAATATGATCTTAGTGTACTTTGTTTTTGAATTACTTTTGATCTCCATAGTTGTGATGTTACACTCCAAGACCATTGTGATTTTTGGGTTTGTTTCAAACAACTAGAGAAAACTGTAACAAAAATTATTTGTATAATAATTGTAGTATATTTTCTTAAAATATAATTCCAAATGCAAGGCATATTCTTTTAATATTGACTAAAGACTTTCAAATGTAATCTAATATCATAAGTTATGATTTAGATGATTGGATAGACATAGCTTCATTAAATAAAGGAAGTTCAAATTAAAAAGAAATTAAGGTCACTATTACCAAAAAATTATTTGGTTCTGCAAAAAAGAACAATTATAATTAATTATATAATAACTTTTATTTTAAGGAATCTATATTTACAATTCACACTTGTTAATTTCATTGTTTATTTTGATTTTTCTTTGTTAGTAGTTCACCACTAGCACCAGCATCAAATGAAATAGTCTCTAGATGAGCAATCAAATCCATATGTTTAAATTCATCTGGTTTTTCTGTGAAAGTTTCGAGCAACTTTAATCGTTGAGGATGATCAGAAGCATAATACATTTGTAGTTCATTAGCTAAACATTGAGCTTCCGTCACACTTATAGATTTGGTATCAAATTCTCCTCTCATCAAGACAATGCCTTTACTATCCATTAATTCTGTAAAATGTGTCATTGTTAAACACTCAGGAGCATTTTCTTTATGTGTCTGATACCAAAGCAAGGGTGTCATATGAACTTCAGTTCCTTGAAACTGAATCATAATGAATTCATAACCATTTTCTCTTGGTAAAGGTAATAAAAAGGTACTGAACTTTCTTCCTCGTTCAAAAAGTTTTTCAAACTGTTCCTTTGTCAAGACTCCAGAAATGCAATCTTTTTGCTTGTGATATTGATGCCAAATTTCAGTGATTTCTTCTTTGCTTTTGTCTTGAATTAATTCTATTTTCATTATATTATTTAATTGAACTTCTTTGGTTTGTCTTCCAGGCTCTAAATCAGGTTTCGCTGCCTGTGTAGCTTGAAACTGTTTTCTTTCCTTGGCTCGACGTTCTTGAAAAGCGAGATGTTTCACATGAATGTAATATTTTTTTATAAATATAACATATTTTTAGAGAATAGTAATATAATATGATTAAAAACAAAATGAGAGTTGAATAAAAAAAGGGAACTATGCAATTTTCATGAAAGAATTTGCCTTGCACTTATGATTTAATAAATTTTAATTTTTAATACAAACAGTAATATACACATAGACAATTATTTATTTTGTACTTTAATTGATTATTTTCACACTATAAAAATACAAAATTCTTATATATAAAAATATTACGTTTAAAAATGTATCTATTGTTGTTCAAAGAGGAAGCAAGCATTAAATAAAGTAGTATTTAATATGTAAAAATAAAACTTAAAATTTTGACAATATTGATAAAGTATTAAATGGTATAATTACTGCAGAGTCGTAGGTAGTAAAAAGTGTTAATACGTATAGGTTATGTACCTTTCTCCTCTTTTATTTTACGTTCCTTCTCCTCGACCCTCTGCAAAAACTCTTCGGGACTTGTATCTTGGAGCTTAGCGATCTTCTGGGCGTATTTGTCGAAGTACGGATTTTTTTGAAGGTCCTCCAGGACCTTTTCCATTCTCCCCCGGCTCGTCATTATTGATCTGTTTGAGGTTAGAGTAACAACGTCGCTCGTTTTCTTAATGGCTTTAAAAAACGAGATGACTTTATTCTGTCGTAAAAGAGAAGATGCCATTGACGATTCTCGTACTCAAACTTTAAATACGAATTATCTTTAATTACGACTACCTTTTAATTATTTTATGAAAGGTATTATTATTTTTTCGTACTGCTCGTCGCCATGTTGAATTATGAAAATCGTCTGCAAGATAGAACTCTGAAGGTCAAGTTTCGAATTAGTCAATAGATTTAAAAATCATAATTTATTAGATTATAATTAATATTTTCAAAAAATTTTTGATCGTCCTAAGCCATTGATAGAATCATAATTTCAAAAATTTGTTTCTAATATGTATGTATATTTTGAGTATAGACAAAGTAGCACACGAGTTCCGTCATTTCAGCGCAGCAGTGCTGTACCATTCAAAATCGAAAAACATTCTTTTAGTTTTATACGAAAATTTATTGAATAACTCATTTTATGAATTTAATTCAATTATAAAAATTAATTGTATGGTGAACTTAAGTTTGAAAAACTTAATTGTTAAAAATAATTTTAAAATATTTAAAATAAAAGCTGATTTTTTGAAAAGGGCGATTCTATTGAACTTGGCTAGTTGCGTTACTGTGAAATCTTACAAGTTCGACGGCTACGTAAATCAAATTGTTTCCTTTTTATTTTAAAAATTTTTATGAAAATCAGCATGTAACGGTAATTTATTTATAAACGATACACAGCAGGTTTGTAGTTTTTAGAATGTAAAACAGAAATTTTGTTAAAATTCTAAATAACAAGTAATGGGAATAAGTGTGCGTTTAAAAACATTTATTCGACAAATTTTAATAAAAGAAGATAAAATATAGATTCAAAATGTTATAATGTAAATTTACAGTAATTTTCATATTATAAAAATAAAACTGCTTCAAATAAAATAAACGTTTATTAACACCTCCATTTGAAAAAGCTGCGCAAAGTATATTCTCTATTCGAACAAATTTTAAAAAACATAATTTTTTCATTGACTGGTCGCACATCACAACATGTACATATACGTATATAGTACATCATATATACTATATGCTCTCGCTTACCGTCACGTTACAAATCGTACCATGACCCGGTAAAAAATACAGCTGCTCAATCGATTCGTGTAGTGATAGTGACGTACAGTTTCCGCAACGTCAAAACCAGCATATATATTCATCCCTACCTACGTACACATCTGTACATATATATACAGCAACACGAGCGCAAAAGAGACGGAGATACATAACCGAGTTAAAAAAAAGAGAGCCCATAGTAGAGCGCAGACCGCCTATATATATA
>JAPYZA010004934.1:0-12831 GCA_030522685.1 Eupelmus azureus | reverse complement strand
ATGAATTAGTTATTCTTAGATTTTATTTTGCAAAAGAAACATTTTGAAATAAAATTTGTTTTTGAATTTTCGCTGAATTGCTATGATTTCAAAATATTTACTTTGAATTTTTTTTATACCTTTTCAAAAGTACTCACTTAGTTGTGGAAAATATTTTGAAAAATTTCACTTTTAGAAAGTAATCTTGCTAATACTATTCTAAATTTGATTAACCGTACCCTACTATGTAGCAAATTTGTTAAATTCACTATGCAGTTTATAAAAATTGAATATATAAATAAAACATTTTATGATACATAATAGATCTTCGTTTGTAGACCAAATGTTAATCTTGAACACATTTTTCATATTTATAAACATTTTTATTACTCAATTGTTGTAATAAAATAAATAAAAAGATTTAGAATTCAGCATATATGACAAAGTGTTAAAATTTCTTTACAAAAAAATTAGGTAAAAAATTTATTTAATATGATATCCTTAAATCTTATTAAATAAAATACAAACAATGTATTATAGTGTTCTTCCATGTTTAGTTTTGTATTTTGATAATTATAGAAACTAAGATTATTTCTTAGCGATTTATTACTTATAAAAAATGCTTTATTTTGGAAAAAATATTTTGGTCTAAGAACAATATTATAAAAAATAATATTATAAAGAAAAATGTTGAAATTAATTCTTTTCTAACGCTAAAAAGACTTTGATTTTAAATGGTTAAAATTAATTATTCTTAATAACTTATATTTATGACGAACCCTAAAAAAATATCGAGACTAAACCTCTAATGCGTTACATTCTTATTTCTCCAATTAACAAATTATCTAGATGTAAAGAAAAAAACGACGGTCGAGATAACATCCTGAATCCTCGCCGCTCCGTAAACTCGCTCTCTCTGCGGTAAGCTCCCGCCTCGTCTCTTATTTCATCAACTTTTTAACGACCCAAGAAAAAAAGGGGGCTAAGACCCCATTTCCGAAGCAAAATTCGTCAGAATCTGCAGTGCCCTTCGAAATTCTCCAACTCGCTGTATATATAAAATAAAGCACGTAAAAATAACAAGGGCACCAGCGCGCGGAGAAAGAAAAATCAGAAAAAAAGAGAGTAACAGAGTACGCGGGGGGGAGCTAAGCCCCCTCACGCGCGAATTTCTCCGCGCTCGCGCCAGACACAGACAGAGAGAGAGAGCGAGCGCTCGAAAAAGCAGAGCAAATTCTTTCCTCGCTCTAGCGCGCTCTCTGCATGCACGCGCGACTCCTTCCTTTGATTCGAATAATCCTTGCTCCGCAGCTGGGCTCTTTTTTCTCTCGCCCCCCCCCCCCCCAGGCCTCGCGCGTGTACACATGGAAAATGTCGAGCGATCGATGCCGGGGCGAAATGTTTCCCGTGTCACCTGTCGGCCTCGGGAAATGATTTATTTAATCGATGCGCGCCGTGTAGCGCGAATTCGAATGAAATTCGCCGGGCGAGAGCGAGAGAGAAAGTCGAGAATGAAAATTCGACGTTACACGCGGCGCGCGCGCTCCAGTGTGTACTTTCTATTATGCGCGAGTTTTCTTTGACTACTTTCGTTGCCGTCGCTTTTCTTTTCCCGACGCCGGGTACTCTGGGGCTCGAGAGGAAATGGGAATAGCTGAAAAAATTGATAAGTTATTCGGTAAGAAAGGCGAGGGGAATGCGAGCGGCAGGTTGATTAGATAATGTGGAAAGTGTGCTGTGTTGCTGGTGTGATGCGTGGCTCGTTGGCGAGAAGTGGTAGTAGATTGCTGGCTGGCAGTAGGCGCTGGGTTATTGTTTCTTTTGGTGAATATGTATAAGTACGTTTTGTGGAATAATCATAAATTATGCAATAGTCATAGGAATTAACAATCTAGAATAATGAAAAAATAGTTTTATAAATGTAGATTTTTATATTTTTAATCTTTGAAATACTTTGGAAACATAATTAAAAAAATAAACTACAAATTCGACGCTCGACAATGTTCCGCTTATTTCAAGAAACATTCCTCTATTTTCAGGAAAAAATGTGAAAGTCATTGTAGGTCACCCATAAATCTCATTTTCAAATTTCTTTATCTTAATAAAAAAAAAGGAACGACTCGTGAGATTTATTCTGTTGCACGTAATTCACTTGTTCTTATTCACATTTTTAAAGATGTCCAAATTCATCATACTCCTGCAACCCGTGAACCCTAAATCATTTCGAATCTCTATATACGGCAAGAACGGCAAAGCCGTCCATAAGTGCGCGCGATGCCGTTATGCTTACCTTGCGGCTTAAAACTTTCTTAGGCTTTTTCGATATTTCCCTAACCTTGTACCTCAACTTTCTCAATCCCCGTTAAAAAGCCTAAGAACGTGATTCCGGCCGGAGCAAGTAGAAAAACAACAAGAGCGAACGAGGAGAGAGAGGGAGGAAGAGAGAGAAGAGAAGGAGAAGAGGAGAGGAAGAGAGACGGAGTACTTTGGAGTTGGGCTAAAGGATGGGCGTCTTTTGAGTTATGACACATTTTTCTTGAAAAAGATACAGTCTTGCAAGTCTCGTCCTCTGCCGGGTCGTCCTCTGCATAATGTTACTTTACATAAACTAAAAGTAGAGAGATTTTCAAACGTCTAAGGGTAAAATAATTACTTTCATTTTTAATAAAAAAAGTCACGTGTACTTTGAATAATTTCTTATAGATAGTAAAAACAATTTAAATTTTCAAAAATATCAACATTATTAAATTGAAACTATGCACGATACCTATGAAAAACTGACATTAAAAATAAAATTTATATTTACCGAGTGAAAACGAAAATTTTTTTAAAATTCTCTCTCAATATAAAATAAACATTTCAATTTACCCGCGCATTCATAGTGAAAACAAATGTAAACCCACGCAACGCAAAAAACAGTCGGTAAACAAACCAATTCTCCGACTTTAATAACTAATGCACTAGCGTAACAATTTTCCAAGCTACTAACAGCGCGCTTACAGTCAACAATCCGTGCTCGCGCAAGGCCGGCAAGCCAAAACAAGTGAATCGGCAATCCCGATGCACTCGCGAATGCCGTAACTTTTTTCTCGACTCCCGCGCTCAGTCTTGCAAAAACGTCGAATCGAATAAAAGACCTAAGAGTCTCCAGTGCGCCTCTGTATCCTCGAGGAAATTCGCATAGAGCGAGAGAGAGTGAGGCGCATGGGAGCAAGCGACAACACGCGGGAATATAAAAATATAAACGGCGTAAGCCGCGCCAGAGCGAGCGCACGCGTATCCGAAGCGCGCGGGGGAGGAAAAATATGTAAAGTTGCGCCTCGGCTCTTCCTCCGATCGCGCAAAGCGTATATATACCCCGGAAAATCCCCACTGTGATATCGCGGGATAAAGAAAGATCCCGAGGGATAAATCCGAAGATTAGCGTCGGCTCGCGTCAGTCTCGTAAGCGCGCCTATATAGCTACTTGAGTGCGCGCTCAGCCGCGGCTGTCAAGAGTTTTCCTATATGCGGCGCGTGGGTGGCTGTGTGTAGGTGCACTGGCGCAGTGTGAAATATGTAGATTGATTCTCGAGCGTCTCTGTCCTTGCGCGAGTATTAGAGAGTGAGGTGTGGGGGGAGTGCGTGGAGGGTGTGATTGCTTTGATGGTTTTTGAAATGGTGTTTTTAAGTTGCGGGCTAGGTGGCTTGGTGAAGTATTATTAATGCTGAGGAGGGAGTTTTCTTTTTACAATTATTGATGATGCACGATCTGTCAGTGTAGGATGCTGGTAGGGATGATTGTTTGAGTTGGGATTTTGGGAAGGAATTGCTGTTAGGATTTATTGTGGTTGCAACTTTCTATTGAATATTTCATATTCGTTAGATTTTGAATATTATTGTTATGGTTATAAAAATAATTTGTTTCTGATAATTATATGCGTATTAAGTAGCTATAGTTTTTCTAATAATAAAATAAACTAAAAATTTTACTGTAATCATTATCTACATGCTCGATCCAACTCCAATTATTCTATTTTGAAGGAATTGTAATAATTATATTAAATTTTGAATAAATCTCTTTTTAATTACGTACATAATTAATTAAAAATTTATTTTTAATATTTTTGCCACGTGTAATACTATTTTAATTCATAATATTTATATTACATATATAATCAGATACTGTGGATTCCAGAAATTGGCCGTGCTCTATTACCATTTTTGTCCGTCTAGGTATCGCACCGAATATCCTTATCCTTAGTTCTGCGAAAATTTAATAATTAGTGCAGGTATATGATAAGTAATTCCAGCGTATTTGCGTTTCCGCGAAATTAAAATATGTCTGAGGATATATAGTGAGAATTATATTACCCACGAATATTTGAAATACCTTGCCCATAGGTATTTCAAATATTTTACTTTTCTATGAAATGCGAGTCTAAGCATCAAGAAATTTAAAAAAGTTTTTAAGCCAAATTCAAAATTTAGAGCAACGAAAATAGTTACAATCAAAGATTATTTTAACGTAAACAGGCAATTTAAAACAATGAGGTGTATAAACGATTTTTTCAATAAAATGCACTAAACTCGGCCTGAAAGCTTGGCGTTGCTTTCTTTTGTAAAAAATTATCGCATTAGTCAAAATATTAAAACAATTTAACCGTTTTCTTATCTGGCTTCCCTTTACATTTTTTATATATTTCTGTTAAAAATCTCTATTTTTATTCTGCATAAAAGGCGCGCTGTTTCTATCCATAATAATAACTAATTTTTAATATACACATTATTAAAGTTTTAAGAGTTAAGGAACATTTTTTCTACCTATTGCCCGAACTAAGATTAACGTCATTTTATTGAAAAATGAATGCGAAAAACGAGAAATACAATATCAATGATTTCTTCCTAGATATATCGAGAGAGAAATTCTTTATGATGGCGTATTTCTCATTTTTCGATTCCGTTTTTTAACGAAACGGCTTCAATCGTGGTTTAAACAGTAGATAGTAGCATTATCTTTGTGCCTCAACTATTGATTATTATTAATCATTATTGTTAATGTCAATAAGTATTTTATAACAAAATATTCATCAGTTTAGAGGAAAGTAATTCATTCAAAATAATTAATAGCAGATTAAATATGAACTGTTTTCAGTTACCTGATATATTATTTTATCTTTAATTGACCTTAATTTTACTGATTCTATTAATGGAATGAATAATTTTTTAAGTTTATACTTAATAAAATACTCGAAAAAACAAATAAACTGATATATTTATAAATACATTAATAGATTGTAAAACTACTCACATAATCTATAAATGTTAATAAGCAAAGAAGTCGATTAAAAGTTTTTATAAAAATTAAACAGCGAAAGTTTTACTAATATTTAATTTAAAAATAAAAAATAAAAAAAAAATTTGTAAAATTTTAATAAAATAGAAATAAAAAACGCAGTATTTATTAAAATGAAATTTCAACAACAGCTGTAATATTTTGCCAAAACTTCTATATTTCTAAATGATTAAATTTGTGATATTATTTCAAGTTTATGATCACAATTTCTTTTTAAAGTTTACCCAAAAATATTTTAAACAATTTTTGTTTTTTATTTATAATTATAATTTATTATTAAGCCTACACGTAAATATTTTAAACATTCAAGTATAATTAAAACGTGAAAGCTGGGCCTTAGCATGTTATGAAATCAAAACCTGATTTTTTTAGTATGCATGTTTCAAATAAATTTCCACTTCACAGGAATATGCAGATTTAAAAAAAAATTTAATTGTTATTCAAATTATCGAATTAAGATTATTAATGGCCATGGTGGATCAAATACCTTAATTACTTGACATTTGTTTCATGATTTAATCTCATTATAATGTCGAGCTTTCATGATATTGTATTCATATTATAATTTTATAAAAATATAATTAATTGTTAATTATTAATATTGTAATTAATATATATTATTATTAATAATTAATTATTAATATTGTATATTAACATTGTTAATTGTTAATATACCAATGAATACATGTCGATGTTTCAGTCGGTTTTTCTTTCTCCCTCTTCATTTTAGATTACAGTAGATTAATCAGAAAATCTGGAGAAGTGTTGTCCACAAATGGATTTATACGCTTAGAGTCACTGAAATGATCTTTCTATTAAACTTTCCCGTAACTCTGAATTTTATACGAAAGAGGGACCTTAAAACCCTCAAAAAAGGTGAAAATTTGGTTTTTGAAAAATCAGTCTGAAACAGCTATTCTGATAAGTCATAAAATTATATCTAGATCTATACATGCTTTGAATTGAATTTTATTAAGCGTAGTTAAGAAGAGTGTAGAAAAGCTCAGAAGTATTGACGTTTGAGCATTACCGCAGAGAATCTGCGCCTCTTTTTTGCACAAAAAGCATGCGTTTCTGTAAAAAACATTAAAATTTTATAGGGATTAGTATTTTTTCATTATTTTTTATTCGCAACATTCTGATTGATTTCTTTTAAAATATAAATTGAGATTTAAAATATATTTTATCGTAGTAAGGAATATCGTATTATGACTTTTTTAACATCATTTTTTCTTCCTATAAATAAATCAATATAAAATAAAGATATTTTACTAACAGAAATCATCTACCTCGAGTTCGATAATATAAAGATAAACTGACTTGTTAATTTTTAGGAAATATCCTCGATTCTCTCCGAATAAAATAAAAATCAATTTTGATATTTCAATCAAACATTGAATGGAAATGTCTTTTAAAAACGAGGTCAGAATTTGAGCGCGGTATCAGTCCATTCTTTAAGTGAAGGAATCCTCTAAAAAAAAAGCCAGATCAAATCCATCGTAAAGCCGAAAATTTCACGGATATTTTTCACCCGATATCGAGTTTTTATGCTCCCGCGCGCCGTCGTAAAAATGCATTAAATTTTACCTGCGCGCCCCGCGCTATTTGCATGAAACTGGGCGCGGAAAGCCCGAGCGGGACGCAACTTCGCTGAAACGTATGCGTTAACAAAAGAAGCGTTATAAATACCATCTATTGTTCCTACTTAATGAACATCGCGCCGTGCTCAAATTTAATGGAAACCCAGCTCTCTCGCTCTCTTTCTCTCTCCGCGGTCGCCGCGCCGATTTCGTGTGTCGGCTACTCCCACGACGAGGCAAAAAAAAGAGTTACGCGCCGGCGGACCGGAAGCCAGGCTTCGAGCGTGACAAAGAAATTTCTATTATAAATGATTAGCGGACGTTAAACAGGGGAGAGGAAGAGAGACGGGAGACGAAATTTCTCGTTTCGCGGTGACTCTGCGGGAATTGTCGTCGGCTTTTTTCGGCGCGAGCGAGCTGCAAAGAGAGTTTCCGTGACGTAAGCGTCTCGACGGGTTCACGGCTTCGTGCGTTGCGTGCAGGTTGTGTGTGGCTCCGGCAGCAGGGCGATGAAAAAGCTGGAGGTTTTTCGAAAATTTCTGCTTTTTGCGGCTTTGGCGCGTAGATAGTTAGAGAGAGCGCGCGGAGTGGAGGTGCTTTAATTGAGTTTGGAGATTAAGTGGTCTAATTTTTTTGATGGCTGTGGATGCGGTCTAACGTAGTGAAA
Organism: Eupelmus azureus; assembly: GCA_030522685.1. Lineage (NCBI taxonomy): Eukaryota > Metazoa > Arthropoda > Insecta > Hymenoptera > Eupelmidae > Eupelmus > Eupelmus azureus. Next base: position 5,270 of record JAPYZA010004934.1, on the reverse strand, counting down.
ATATTGAAGATTTTTACGGTCTTTCTTGTAGTGCCTGGAAAGTTGCTCGAAAAAGATTTTGAACATTTTGAATTTCTCTAAAGGTTGGAGAGTGTAGTAGTGGATTTGAGAAATGTAAAGAAATTCACTTTTTCTTTTAACACCTGACATTTGAAATGTCGTCATTAATTTTTTTGTTGAAATAGTAGGATTTGTCATAGTTGCATTATATAGTATATACATTATTTATTTAATATTCAATTATTATGTACCTAAAAAAGAGCCTTTTATGTTGTTATAGGTATAAGATATAAGTACACAATTTATAAATCTATTATAAATCAATGTGCGACTCTTTCATTTATCAATATTTTTTAAATTGTATAGATTAAATTACAATAATTTAATTATTTAATTAATTAAGTTTAATTAATCATATTATTAATTTTAAAATTCATTTGTAATTACTATACAAAATGACTTAAACTTGAGGTTCTCGAAATAATAAAATAAAAAAACTTGCGGATTTGACGAAGTCAATGTATATTGATGATTTGCAAGTATAAGCAATTCCTTAAGTTTTTCACTCTTTCTCCTACGGTTGTGAAAAACATACTTAAAACGATCAGCTTGTTGATTTATCAGGATGAAATCGCTCAAATCCCTATGATTGCGCTATTATTTTTACAGTCACGCTACAATATACCAACCAACTCTATTCTTACCTCCAATGGAACGTTGATTGAATTTCATTGAGAAATTATAAGCCAACATTGACTTACGGCTGATGGACCAACACCCAGATGCATATAATGAGTCGCACAAAAACTATTTGAATTTACAGAGAATTAAGACCGCGCCGCAGCGTTGCGCTACAACCCAGCATGCCCCGCTACAGACACTCCAGCTATTTTTCTATGCTTCATCGACTCCCGATTAGCTCACGATAATGTCAACAATTACTCCCGCAAAACGAAGAGTCACAATTATTGCACTCCTCCACCTAACCATGCGTAAAATCAAACAACCCCACGCAAACATCAAAACACTTACCTTCGATAATTCAATAACCCAGCCGAAACCAAAATCCTCCCGCAATCCCTCCGACGAAAATTCCAATCGCATAGCTAAACGATCGGCGATCCGCTCGCGTGCGCGTCGATCGGCGGCAAAACCGCGGCAAAGTAATTTCAATCTCGCGCGATCGGCGGTCATCTAAGCCAGCGAAGCAGCAGCAGCAGCAGCCGATTGACCAATGCTCTCGCGCTCGAGCGAGCGCGCGGCCAAGTTTTTGTCCTCCCCCGCGCGGCGCGCTCGATCGGTTGGGTAATTGTGTTTTGTAACGGCGGTGCTTTCGCGATCCGTAAGACAACATCCGTCGAGCCGAGCGGAAAAGTAAAGAGAGTGAGAGAGAGAAATTTCGGGGCCACCGAGCTCTCGTGTCTCTCCCCTTTTTTTAACGATCTCTATAAAAGCGCCGGCCGAGCCCGGCGAATCGTTCAGTTTCAAGGTGCTCCCGAGCCCGGAAACACACGGCGAGTTGAGTGCAACGAGGAGGAAGAAGAAGAGGCCTGCAGGATTAAAGAGAGAAAAGGAAGGGGAGAGAGTCGAGAAAGTAATCGGATGAAATGGCCGTTAAAGTGAGTGCAGACAGAGAAAGATCCCGTGCAAGTGAAAGAAATGAGCGTGCAAAACACACACTTTTATGAACGATGTGAAAATAGATAAACGCGATGAGAGCGAGCGGATAGTAATTGGTCTTTTTATTACGCTGGCCGGATGCACTTAATCGATTTTGCTTATCTCGGTCCGCTTTTACTTTGCCTCGCTCGTTTCGCGGTATTTGCATTTTAGGTCTGGGGTACTACGCGGGGACGCGCGGCGAATTAAAAAAGGCCAGCGATACGCTCGTTCGGTTTTTGTTAATTATTGTTGTTGTGATCGGGTAATATAACTTGTGAGGGAAATTGAACTTTATAGGAGATTAATCATTGATTTTCAGGAAATAATTGAGGGATTTAATTACGAGATTATTTTTATTGGCACTGAATATTCAATTAAATTAATTGCACTGTACATATTTCAGTAAAAAGAGAAAATATTTTTTCTCACACGGGAATAAATTCGAGTAGTACAGTAATTACGAGATTCCGATATGCATTATAAATGAAATTATTTAATATTTGTTGAAAATAAAGCTTTAGTTTGATTTAAATGAATTATACGAGATTCTTCTCTGATTTAATATTAAAAAACTAATCATTTTTCCTTTATAATGGACTAATCAATAGCTGCTGTAATTAACTTAGTGCGCGCTTATTGAGCAAATGAATAATGTAACAGCGGACAAACTCGAATCGTTTTCGATTTTGATCTACTTTTTATTTCGCTCTTTAGTTAATTGCTCGAGTTTCCGAAACTTTTTATTGCAGCCTTAAAATCAAATTGCGCCGTTAAATTCAAATGAATGCGTAAATCATATTTATCCGCCGTAACGTTTAAAACAGCCTTGTTCATTTGCAACACTTTATTGGCTTTCATTGTCACGCCCAATTACCGCCAAACCCATAACACCATTACTACAACTTAACAAACCAAAAAGACCATCATTACACCAAAAAATACCCATACATCAATCCCAAATCCTCAAATCTCCCCATCCCCTCAAACAACTCATCTAACCACCTCTAAAAAAAATCCACAGCTGCTTCTCGGCCTACTTCTGGCGATCGGCTACACCGCCGCCGTCCACCACGCTCACTCGTTCCAGCACTTTCACGGGCCCGTGCACGGCGACGACCGCGAGGTGACCTGGGTCGACAAGCACGGCAAGCAGCACCAGGACTACGCGGCCCCGGCCCACTACGAGTTCGCCTACGGCGTCCAGGACCACCAGACCGGCGACTATCACGGCCAAAAGGAGCACAGGGACGGTAAGAGGCGAAATTTTCCGCGCTCCTGAGCTTCTTTTCCCCCGCGCGCGACGCCTTTGACACGTCGACATTCTCCCGCCGGCAGCAAGGGAGAATGGAGAGAACAAGAGAGAGAGAGAGAGAGAGAGAGAGAGAGAGTGGGATTTTAGGTGGAGGAGGTATATTTTTCGCTTGACTTAGAGAAAATTGTTTGTGCGCACGAGGACAGGGGAAAGAACGTGGCTCTAAGAAGATTGCCTCGGCGTTCTCAGGATTGCGAGCTTGTCGTGAAAAAGCTGTATTAATACTGAGGGAATCGTTTTCAGGCTGTGCTCTTGTTTTTTTTTCCTTTTTTTTCTTCGTTTTTTAATCTTTAGTAGATTTTTGGTTATATGAGATACTGTTCTCTTTGTAGGGTTTGGCTTTAAAATTATGAACAATGCGTTATTCTGAGTGAAATGTAGTAAATTAATTATTCTTTGAGAGTAAGTTGTTTGATAGGTAATCACCTATGTGGATTAATATTTTCATTAAATTAATGGATAATTTTAGTTTTGAAATTGCACGGATAATCAAATTGTAATATGTAATAAGTACACGGCATTAATGATTTTAAAACGTACTTTATATTTGCAGCGATTCAATGAAAATTGAATAAGAATATTCGAATTGCTTTTTCCAATTTTAATTTAAATTCGGTTATATAAACGTTCAAATGAATACATACATATGTTCAATTATTCATCAAATAATGTGATAAATTATAACCGTACATTTCACATCCTTATAATTTTGAACGTACTGCTGGAAAAGCCAACGTTTTTCTTAACACAATGCACTTCATTGGTTACTCTCATAAATACAAGATTAATGCGGCTTCAGCATATGAAATCACGATCGCGAATTTACATATTCACATGTATTATCAAACCACTATTGTAAAAACTTCCATTTTCTAGGCTTCGTAATAACCACACCTCGTTCCCATTAAATGTTTTCATTTAAAATTAAAACCACCAAAATACTCACAACCAGAGAGCAAAAAAATAACTCATCAGGCTCTTTTAATCTGTATTCATTATCGCGCGCATTCGGCATAATTTCGAAATGTAACTCTTCGTTATACGGCTGTGTATTACAGCGGCTGCGCCGGGGCCGAGCAACAAATAATCTTGGCTCGCCTGCGAGCCAATCGATTTTCAATTATGCGTGGCGCACCGCAGCGCTACGGTTAATATTCGTTTTCGCAAAATTTCGTGGCCTCTTGCAGTCGAAATAATTTCAACCTTTGTTATCGAATTAAATTAACTGCGCGCCAGCTCGTGCGACGAGATTAAAGCAAGGAATGCCGGAAATGAAGTCGCGAACACTTTTGGATTCGATCAAATGCGAAACTGGGTCTGTAATGTACGGGTCGAAATATGCTGCGCGTTTATGTGGATTAAATTATTGATGACAAATTTTCTTTTGTAAATGTTGATTTTTATTTATTATGTTCTGAGTATACCGCTTATTTTTACTTGATTAAATTTGCATTTAATTATAAATTAAATATTTCGAATTCATCGTGGACTTCATATAATATTTTCCTTAGTATTCTCAGTATATATAGATATACGCTGTAGATACAAAATTTAATTGAATTTGACGTTTGTCAAGTTATTTATATAATTGAATAATATTGAAAAATATCGACGATTCATATGCAAACATCAATATGTCAAAATTTTACTTTTCAAATATTGAATAAAAATTGAAAAAAAAAATGAATATTCAAATGTTTACGTAATGATACATATGACTAAATTAAACAGCTGTATAAATTAATAAATTGGGCTGTTCATCAAAAGTAATGTTGGTCGATTTTACAACGATTTAAAATAAAATATTTATTTTGAAGAAAATTTAATATTTGTGCAAATATTTTGTCATTATAATAAACTGGTTGCATACTACACAAAAGAGTACATAGTACGGAATTCGCGAGAATTCATAAAGCGTTTCTGCAACAAGTTGATACGAATATCAAATTTTAAAAGTAATTTTCAGCTTATATAAGTTTGTGCCACAAGCCTGACTCTCAAATTTCAATATATTCTAGATTCGGGAAATGCTGTTGGTTATCTTTTTTCTCAGCGTGAAAACTATCCTGAAGGGAGCTTTGAGGCAATTTCCTTTTCACAGGAAGTGGGAAAGCCACTCAAATGCATTTCGACGCCTCGTAGAATCTCCAGGCGCTAGCGTTTCTTGACTTTTTACTCCTTTGCTCGTAAACAATACAAGCTAACTACTTGCAATCTCTTTTTAGAAGACGTTTCATGTGAACTTTTTTTAATCTTGAAAAGCTTAAATGTTACTACAATGATTTTATATAAAGGT
>JAPYZA010004933.1:0-19488 GCA_030522685.1 Eupelmus azureus | reverse complement strand
TATTCAAATGGTTGTATAACGACTATCGATTCTTCATCAATACTCAATGAAACTGCTCTAAAACAATTTCACTCTGTCCAGCCTCTACGTAACATTCCCCGAAACACCACAATTTTTAGAAAGTCCAACCGACCCCCATTACCATCACAAAAGCCTCACGCAAACGCGTCGATCCTCTAATCACCCCCAGCATCAACCAGACCCTAAGCGAAAAAAAAAACCCCGTTACCCACCACCCCAGCTTCTCGAAACTTAAAAAAATCTACAAGAAAAAGCCATCAAGCGCCGATAACAATCCAACCCCAAAGCGAAGGCACGCGTCCGCTTTCGCGTTTGTTCGCGCGGCCGCAGTCGATTATTGCCGCTCGCAAAAGGGAAAAGCGACTCCTTGGCCTGATGCTAGGCATCAGCTGCGAGCCATAAATTTTCGTCCAGTAGCCCTTTTTTCCAAAAGGGGCCAAGCGGTCAGTTCTCTGCAGTCTGCGATGCGTATGCGGCTAGCCGAAATGTATTGCTCTAAAGTCACGCCCGTTTTTCGAACTCTTCTCCTATTTTTCTTGACTGCTGCTCCCCTTTTACGGACGTTTTTGTTGTTGGGAGGTGGACGGAGCTGGACTTTGGATGTGTGTTGCAGTTTGATGAGCTGTTTCGTGGTTTTGAATGGGGTTTTTAAAATAACGGGGGGTGTTTTGAATTTAGTTCTTATACGCAGTTTTATTAAGATAATGGCGTTACCGCTGAATTTTCTAAATTTTATTATACTTTATAATTGATCTCAGTTACATGCAAAGTCGATTTATTATCATTACATATAGCTTTTTACTTTTTTATAATATACGATAAATATAAACAAATACTTAGCACATTTACCCAAACCTTTCAAACATCCCAAACACCCCCGAATATTTAAAAAAGCATAACTCTTCATCCCAACTCCATAACAGTCTCCAACGCGTAACTCAACCCACAGCCGGAAAAAGCAGCCCAAAGCGAGCCAGACAGAAAAGCCCACTCGCTCGCGCAGCCGCTGAGTTATGACGGCCCGGTGCGCGCGCGCGCCAGCTCAGCCCTGAAAAATACGTATATAAGTAAGAATCCACAAATGCGGCCGATCCCTCACTTGATTCCACCCCCCGAGAAAACGTTTTGACTTCGGCCCTCAAACGGGACCCTTTCAGCCCGAAAAATTCACGTCTCCATGGCGTAGGAGGTATTTTTATATATATGTACAGGGAAACTGATGCGCTCTCGTGCGCTGGTTAATGCGCTTCTTAGCGCGCGCGCGCGTGGTGAGGTCGTTTATAGGTGGGGTTTACGATCGATTTATGGGCGAGGTTTTTTTGGATCGGTTGATGCGGGGGTCGTTTTGTTATACGTGAAATTGATAGTTCTTTTTTCTAAATTGCGCGCCTGCAGGGTTATAATCCTTTCTTTTCTGAAAACGCTGCAGCTGCGGTAGCAGGAACGGAACTAAAACACTCTTTTATTTTAGTTTTAGATTTTTTGGTAAAAGCTGAAATACCGGTTACATATCTGCCCCTTTTTACTTATCAAAGAAGATAGACGAGAGAACACGAAGGGATTATAGAAAGCGTCTCGACGTCGATATTTACTCAATATCCAAAAATAAGGGTCGCCGGTGCATCAGCGACGAATTCCCGGGCTATCTAACGAACGAAAACATTTGTCCGGATAAGAAAGAAGGTATACACCGTGCGCGACCGGTCGACTATTTCGACGGATTATCTTCACCACTAGACGATCGACAAAACAATACAACGCTGGTACAAAACGCCTCGAGCAAACTTTTTCAAGTCTTGCATTCGTATACCTGGTAGATAACGGCATATACTAGCATATTTTGGCATATTAGCTTTCTTGTGTAATAAATTTGAGCCAAAATGTAACAAATCTAATACTTACGAAAAATTGTACAATAATAAAATGTAAAGATAATTTATAATAAATAATAAAAATTTTATAATATTAATAAAAATTCTAATAACTTATTATGTTTGTTGAAATGTTTGTCTATCTATAAAAATATCGTCATCCTGATTAAATCATGAGTTAATGTTATATATGTTGTCTGCATAAAAAGCAGAAACATTCAGATTAAAGCTTAAATTAATATAAAAATCAGTCGTATATTGTTACATTATTCATTCATGCTTATGTTAAAAGATTATTGAACAATTTATTAATGAACAATTTCATTCATTTTATACTGACCCATGTAAAAAAGCGTTATGCTTTGTACAGTCTATGCAAAGAAATGGACATACATGGGAATGTGCATAAAATTTAAATTAATGCAGATTAAATTTTATATCAAAACATTTAATATAGGATAACTATGCGAAAACGCATTTATTGCTCGGGAGCGTCACAATTTAATCTACATATGACTTCAATCACGTCAAATGGTAACAACTCACACATTACAGTTCTATTTATCCCTTAAATAATTCAATTTTTTATACTACTACTAGAAATAAGTTAGGATCACGAATAGACCCGAAGGACAATTTCACAATCATCATGGTAGTAGGCCCCAACCCCATGCAACAATAAATTAATTCAATACATGACAAACAGCCCCGGGAATTTCGCTCAAAAACACACCAACCAACCAAACTAATTAAAAGAAAAGCATTTTCCACAATTCACCAACCACAAAAAAAAACGACTTATTCAACTCACAACGATGACGCGTGAAAAAAAAAGAAGAAGCCGCGCGCGGTGAAAAATCCCACCTACCCGCAGAGAGCGGGCAATTACAAAATTACGGGCCCCTATCAAGGCTCGAATCTTCCATCCTTCATCCTCCCTCAAAGAGTTTTTTCTTCTGCCTCCTAAAAGCCAGCAGTCGAGAGAGATTAGGAATTATAAATGGACAGGTGTATAGAGAGTCGGTCGCGTGCACTTCCAGCTGCGCGCGCGCACGAGCCAACTCCCGATAATTATCCCTTTTCCCTTCGCATTCCCTAGCCTACACGTGGGCTTTTCCTACCGAAAAGACCGACGACGTCTTCACTAATATCCGCATGCGAAGCGAGGAGATGTGTGTGCAACTGCTGGCCCGGAGAACGGAGTTAATCTGTCTTTTTTGATATTTTTGGAGAGATTAGGGCCTGGCGCTTGGCGGACGCCTGCGTTTTTGGGGAATAGTTTTGTGTGTGGGCAGTGAAGAATTTGTAATGTTTAGCTGTATTCTTCTTTACATAGAAAGAAACGTTGCATAACTGAGTTTTGAAATATCGTTATTGAAATCAGTTTCAAAGTCTTATTCATTGATGAAAAAGACGGAAAGTTATGTTGTTTAAATGGAAAATGTTATACATCTTTACTTGATTTCATCTCAATTACAAACTACAACCATAGCATCAAAGAACAACCCAAATCTTAACTTACAACCACCCGCAATCTATTACCTCACCTCAGCGCCACTCTGCAATAAACAAAAAGCAGCAGTAAATCCATCCTCCAAAGCAAATCATTCGCCCGAGATTAACAGCCGGCCAAATATAATACACTCCTCCATCAAAAATCGGGAAACAAACGAGCGCCAAATGCTCTTCTGCCTCCAGCCTCCCCCGCTATATCCGCTCTTTATACACATAATCTTCGCTCCGCTACCTCGGCGCGCAGTACATTACCATAACTCTCTCTCTCTCTCTCTCGGAAAAATCCGAGAAATCCCGAAAATCCAGAATTCGTGACGGAGCCTCGACTCGCCGGTTTTAACTCCGTCTTTTGTCTGGGCCGTGATAATGGCTTTTAAGCCGCAGGCGCACGAGGCGCTCGTAAAGTAGAAGGGTAATCGCGCGGAGACAATGTCTCGATGCCTGGAAATACCGGAGTAATTAGCAGCTGATGGGAGGGTAGATGGATGTGGATGTATATTTAACCCGCTGTGGCTGATTTGGGATAGAGAGTTTTGTTTGTCTATTTCTTGGTATAGCGTTTGGTATCGAAGCATTGTTGAATGGTTTATATGGTTACATATGTATATATTCATAAATTTGATGAACAATTTAACAGCTTGCCTTTCATCTAGTTCGCTCTATTTCACCCGTAAAACAGACATCAACCCCACTCTCCTTTTCTCAAAATCCGAAACCGCTCGTAAAACCAGCACATCCCCCGTAATCGAATCCAACACCTCATCAAACTTTCTCCTCGAGAAAAAAAAGAGAACCATCCGACCTGCCTCTCTCTCTCCCCGAAAAATCGCGCGTAAATCAACTTTAACTATCGATCCCCGAAAAAGTGAAAGTTTTCTCCTCCCGATACGTCGGGCCAGTTTTTCCCGAAGCGGCGCTTCTGTACCTTCCTCGGACACATCCTTTTCGTCCGGCTCGTGTCGATCTGTATCTGGATGCGCGCGGCTCAGCTGTCGCATTTCATTAACGAGCGCATCGAGCCGATCGTAAAAATAATTTACGCCCGCGCGACGCGTGCGCGGATGCGCGGGACAGTGCGTCGAGGGATAAGAGACGACGGGGGTATGACGCTTTTGCTGCTTGGAAAGTGGAGAGCTTTCGTTTGTTTGGACGGTATGGGTGTTTTATAGTGATGGGTTGTTGGGAGAATGTTAATTTGGGAAAATGGTTGGCTTGAGGATTGGATTAAAATACTCTGCCTTACATTGTTCGATCATGATTTTACGATATCTGAAATTATTATTTTAGCTGCGGGGCCAAGGATCAAAAGAATTGCATAAAAGATTTTTGTCGAATAAATAAGTATCTTCGTCGACGAAAGGTTTGTTCAGTGTAAACAAAAGTCTTCTTTACCTTAGTTGCGTCAGATAAAATTATATAATAATCATTAATATTTGTATTTATGAAGAGTGCACGTCTGATATAAATTTTTAAATAATATAGTTGACTTATTTTTAAAACTTACATACGTATTTCATAAATATTTCAAAGACACTTTATTTTAATCTTTATTCTCTTAGCACGATCTGTTTTAATAGTTTTGTTAAAGCAAATTTCCTATAACAATTTCCTATGTACAACATTTTCCTATAAATATTATAGACATTTGGAAGTTCTCACTTTCAACATGTCAGGCTTAAATTCGCTTTTTCTTATGCTATTAGTCACATTTGGTGAGTAAAAAGGTAACTTTAGTTGAAAAGGAAATGCCTGTTAATATTATTTATTTACTCATTATTTTAGACGCATACTATTTTAAATAAAAATTAGTTAATATAAACGCGCGTTATGTATTTTTTATGGAATGGGTTACGATTTTTCAGGAATGGACTAGAATAAAAGTGACGTATAGTTAATGAGGGTATATCAAAATATCACACATGTAGCGCACGTGTAATAAAATTTTTAAATTTTAATGCTGAATAATATTTGTTCAATAGTCAATAATTTAAAACGATTTCCAACGCTTATAAGCAAAAAGAAAATAGAATTCTAAATAAAATCTATACCAATCTGAGATTAAGGCAATGTGAAAGGGTCGAGCAGATATCTATACAGAATAATATACGGGAACCCAAAAATTATGTTGTAAATATTAATTAGATTAGTTGGGAAAATTTTTTTTCTAATGATTGCATGTATTACTAGACGCTGACGTTCTCCGATTTTCGGAAAAGTTCCACTGTCTTTTAAAAAAAATTATTGATATTAAAATGACGGTAATGTCGGTAAACGTGCATTTTGATATTGATATATTCCTGCATATAATTTTTTAAACAATATCATGGAGCATTTCTAAAAATCGGACAACGTCAGCTCCTAGTAAAACATTTAGAAAAACATTTTTTCCAACTGATCTAATTGATATTTATAACATAATTTTTGGGATCCCGTATAATATTTTCTATTGATATCTATTTGACCGTTTAACATCTCCTTAATAAAAGGATAAAAATCTCTGAACAGTACTATCGTGAATGATAATTCAATTTGTTTGACACTCTCTAATTAGCCAAAACTATTAAAAAATGTATTTAGTTAATGATCAAAAGTGACCAAAATATATTTATTATATATTTACTTAAACAATTTAAAAATAAAAGTTCTTTATCATGCCTCAGAAAAATGATTCTAAAATTTTTTGTTAAGTACGTTATCTATTGGTATATAAATTAGTGATTTTACCATCTTTTAGTCTTTTTGTGACTATTTATTCATAAAAAAAATTAATTCAAGAAAACAGACCAATATATGATCAATGACCATTTGTGTAAAATATTTTTTCTTCCAAGGTCACATCCATTTTAAACATAAATGAAAGTAAGCTTTTACACTAACAGAAATATATAAACAAACAAATTAGGTATGTAATTGTAAAATCTATATCTTAACACTTTTTACTTATTGTTTTGTGTAATTCAAATATGTAAACCCGCATTTCATTTACTTACAAATATTAATAGTAATTAGTTAGTTAATTTATTAAATTATAATATATTAGTTAACATAAGTATTAAGTAGTATAAGAATTAATTAACATGATCACAAAAATGTTTACGTAAGTAAATGAAATGCATATTTAGAAAACAATAAGTAAAAAGTTTTAAGATACAGATTGTACGACCACAGAAAAATTATTAATTTAGAAATTGCTCTTAGAGTTAGGTAAAAGCTTACTTTCTAGAATTAGGCTACATTTATTGCTTTCATCAATATTTTACACTGTTAAAAATTCTTTGAAATTAGAACTCATACACATAAATAATTATTGTATATCATAAATAAAAAAAAAAATTGGTAGAATTATACTATGAAATTCAAATTCAAGAATATTTTTCTTACTATTTATTTACATAACATATTTATCTTGTCTTATTTTGAAGGAAAATGTACGTTATTAGATATGGAACGTATCAGCACAATATTGTCTGTAAGTACCAGAAAATACCTTGTATAAATTCTATAATAAAATCTCACTTATATAATATGGATTATTTTAAGGAAATAGTCATTAACTGCAACTTTAATGAAAATCATAATAAAAATATTATCTTTATTACTCAAGGTAATAATGACACAGTTTTAATGCATTCATTATTTTCACATGATATTCCTATAATTTTATTAGATGGAAATCATTATGATATCTTTAAAAAATATAAGCGCTTTCGTAGATATTATACAATAAATAAGTCAGTCGTTAGTCAAAATAATTATCCAGCAACCAGTTTTATCATTACTGATGTATCCAAAAATACTCTCGAAAAGATTTTAAAAAATATTAGAGAATCGATTTGGTGGAATAATGAAGCACTATTTTTTCTCATTAATAAAACATTTTTAAATAGTTGTAAAATGACACGCCAAATTTTAAATTCAATGTGGACTTTTAGCACATTATTTGTTATTTACGTGTGTTTTGATTCAGAAGGTAGATTGAAATTATATACTTATAATCCTTACTCAATAAATGCACCGAAATTTTGGAAACGAACACAAAATACAAATGCAATTAATGAATCATTGACATTACTGGAACATGACTTTAAAAATTCAAATATTATTTATAGTAAGTATGTAAATAAAGTTTATTTATGTGACTAACCCATTTTTTAGTTGAATAAATTTTTTTGTTTTCATTAAAAAATAGCATTAAAATTAAATATTGAATTTCATAAAATAAATAACATTTTACAAAAGAATGGCATTAATCCTCTTGTAGCTTTTAACTTGAAAAATTTAGATATTACTATAAACATATCTTAATTCAATATATATTATTTTAACAGATTCTTCGACCTGTGAAAATTTATTTTTTGATAAAGTAAAAAATTTATACGGTTATACCTTAAAAACAAATACGCATTATGATTATAATACATACAACATATATAAACAGGGATGTAATGCAGTTGGCCACTTTTATTTAGAAATATCATGTATAGTTTTAAATTATATCAATGCAACTATTACGCTAAAATGGATGAGCAACGTTGGATCAGTTAGGGAAACTAAAGGAATAGTGAATGATATATTAACTAAAACAGTAGATTTCACCATATGTGCATTTTTCATTCGTTCTTATGGGATTGCACAAACATATCCTATTAGTACCCATAAAATTATGATCGTAACTAAAAAGAATTCATTAACCTATGCTGATAAATTTTTATTAGTTTTTAACGAACATGTTTTGATAACATTGATGGTGCTATGTTGTGCATCTATTATTTCTTTAAAATATGTTCTGCGATCACCAATTTTGAGTGCAAGTTTAGATTTTTTACGAATGTTTATGAATGTTCCAACTTTAACAAAGCCAAAAAATAATTTTAGTAAAATTATCTTAATCACTTTGATCTATGGCATATCTAGTATTAGCATGTTTGTTCAAAGTCTCTTAAATGCTGTTAATACTCTACCAGGATATAGTTCACGTATAGATACAGTCGAAGATATAATTAAATCTGACCTTGTAATTTATGGACCTACAAATTTTTTAGAACTGATGCAATTTGAAGAGATTCACGAGCGTTTTAAGGTAATACATAAAATTTCTGATTGTATGGATCGTCTGCTTACAAGAGATCGTATTGGATGTATACTTCCTGAATTTTATCTAAATTTTTATAATGTCGATAATAAAAGAGTTCATGCAATAAGTGATTATACCATAGAAAGAAATTATGGTTTTTTTTGTGCAGATGATTCACCCCTTCTTTACAGAATTAATTCGCTTTTATTAAAAATGATGCAAGGAGGATTTGTCAAACTATCTTATGATCGCTTCAAGGTTTTTGTAAAAAAATATCATGATAATTTTAGTCAAAGTGAAAATTTACAAATTAGACATTTGAAATTTAATTTTTATATTTTAATAGGAGGTCATGTCTTAGCGTTTTTCGTATTTTTAATTGAAAAATTTTGGTTTGGATTTAAAAAATGCTACATTAAAATATTTAAAATAAATCCACAAAACAAAGTATAATGATTGATGCGAATTTGTTAATTCTTCTATTTAGTCAAAATTGAAAAAATTCGAAACCTATACTAGTTTATGGTGAATTTTCTTAAAGAAATATATAATTTTCTGCGGATTATACTTATAATAATTAATGTGTAATAATTGTGTGCATTGTATTGATGATTGAAAAAATAATTTGTAAAATAATGGATAATAAATATATGGTTATATTTTGTGTCACTAATTTCAAATAATTATTCTAAAATATTTTCTTAAAATAACTATTTCCCATAGATTAAAATCTAGAAAATTAATATTAAATTCAAAATAAAGTAAAAATGTTTTCAAATAAAAATGCTTGCAAATTTCACACCCGGCTTAACAAAGCTCACTTTACGCCCTTGGTACACAATATACAACTACTATTAACGAACTACCAAACAACCACAATAATTTAACCTCGCAGCTCAAAAAAGTCCCGAGCCTCCCAATTCCCAAATTTTCAACAAAGCAGAGAAACTCCATCCAACCGTCCCATCCAGCTTTCCCAAACCCAGGAAATCCCAACTCGCGCGAAGCTCAATAAATTTCCCCGATAAAACTCGCACACACGACAAACGAAAACAAAGACGACTCCTCCGCATCACACAACGGAAGCCTTCGATCCACGGGCGATAATCGGCCCGGCCGATCGGCTAATTGTCTCCTCTCTCGACAGGCCCGACACGTGCCGCTCGTGCGTCTATATAGGAAAGTGAAAGCTCTCTCTCTCGAAGGGCATCTGTGCGTGCCAGGGCGCGAAACACGGCACCAGCTGCGTGCGCGTCTTCAGAAGTGAAAGCGGCTCGCGCGCGCCCGGCCGCCTAAGGGAAATGTTCTAATCAATGATGAATAATGGGGAGAGCCGCAAGTCGGACGCGTTAATTAGATTAGGACTGTTGGACGAGCGCTGAGGGAGATGTAGAGAAGCCTTTTCGAGGGCGTTCGTTTTGTTTTAGTTTATAGAGGGTGGGGGGAGGTGAGTTCCGGGAGATTGGGCTCGATTGCGCGTTTGGTGTTGGGGGTGGATTGAAAAAGTCGTTGGATTGATTGTTATTTAATATTCTTTTCATTGAATGCACTGCAGCCAAATTTCAAATAGTACTCGAACCATCGCTAATTTTTGAACATAAATTCACCATCTCACCCTTTTGTCAAGCGCAAATATTTCTATCTTCCCCATGCAAGCAAATCGTTCCTTCAAATTTGTACAGACCATCCACACCGTAAAACATCAAAAACCCTCCGATAAAACTCCTCAAAAAAACCTCCTACATCCAAATCTCGAGTATTAAATTTCCAGCATAAAGACATTACGCTCAGCCGACTGTCCACGCACAACAGAGACACATCCATCCACATCCCAAATCCCCCTGTATCACTCTATCCTCTCTCACCGCCCGGGAAAAGGATTAAGGATTACGATCCTTATCGATTCAAAGCAAAAATTCCGATCCACGAAACCCAGCGCACCAAAAAAAAACCTCTCTCCCTCTCCAACAACAGCAGCCGTCATCGAAAATAGATCGATTTTCCCTCTCTGGCTGTCTATTATCGTTCTAGATCTCAATCTCAGCCTTAGACACACGTAACTAACCAGCGCGCTCGCATCACGGCCCAGCGGAGCCCGACAATACACCTCCCGTGCACGCAATCCTTTCGCCCCCGGGCTTTGTGTGTATATGTATGTATGTAAGTAGGTAGAGCGTCCGTTCTTGGGCGCTCGGGCGGATGATCGGCCGGGAATTTTCTCTCCTGTTTTCGTGGAAAACTGCGCGCTCGCGGGTATAGATGCACGCGCGGCTTGGGAACTTTTTTAGCTTGTTTGGGAAAGGAGTTTTCCTCGCGGGGCTCTTGAGAGGTGGAAGGCTTTTAGGATGTGTGCGAGGTAGAGAGGAGGTGGGCTAATGGGAAGTTTATTCTTGTTTGGGGCTCGGTTTGATTCTTTCTTTTTTTCTGTGAGTGTTCGTGCGCTCGAAGTACTTTTGATTATACTTTGGATTTTGGGCTTTTGATGGGTTATTTGATAGTTGTTTGATTGTTTGGTGATGAGAATCGACATCATTTATAGCTTAATCCTGAGTACGTATGTAGGTGCGAAGTCTCATCAGTTAAATTTTTAAGTTTTTAACTTTTTAAGGCATCTTACAATTTTTTGTTTTATAATGATTTTAATTAAGTGAATAAAATAATACTTTTTTACTTAATTAATTGGTTTCACTGTTTTTTTTTCCTTTTGAACATTTTTTCATAAAAAACCATAATTTATAGGAGTTGAATCAAAGTATAGTTCGATCGTTTAATTTAATTAACTTCTAATTAAACTCTTACTAATTTTCTATGTAAGAATTAAATTATTAAAATTCAAAAAATACGTGAAATTACTCAATTATTAAAAAACAAATATAAAATTACTTAATTACTCAACATATTTATTAAATACTCACAAATATAAAAATCATTTAAAAAATCATTAAAACCCAAAAATCTCAAAGAAAGCGAACACCCTTTCAAAAAATATGTTAATCGGGCGTGAAAGATACCGACGTCCGACGCATATGGGCAATCCCGAACCCTTTTGAAACCGACAGCCCTCAATCCTTTTTTTTTCACCCGCTTTTCCCAGCTTCGAGGCACGTCGGCCCTCTTTCCATTTGCCGTCGAAAACCGACAGCCTCTGTTGCTCCTCGGACATGTGTGTAGGAAAAAAAAGTAGTGAAAAAGTCATCAGGAGTAGGCATCTCTATGATAGCTTGGTGGGGAAGGGTTGTGATGATTTAATACGACGGTAATGGTATAGCCTGGCCGTTTATTTTTCTTTTTTTTTTCGAGGCGATGTGGGGATCAAGATTAGAGAGGTTTAAGCTGTGTGAAAAATGTGATTATGGGGTTACGAGCTTGACATATGAAAACAAATTTATTAGTATTTAGTTATGTGACTGTTACAAGTATCGTTTATTGGCTAATTATGAGATTATGTGACGAGCATTATGGTGACGTTGAGCAGTATTTCAATTTGCAATGATTAAACAATTTTTTAAATAATTAAACATTTATCATCAGTACCTCATCTACTAACGACAGATAGTTTTTCACCAAAAGTCCTACCCCTAACACAACTCCCATAAAGCCAGCTAAACATCATATGCCCAATCCACAAACTACAAAAAAGCCATACACAGACCGTATCGATCCGACCACCCGCGCGATCGGGCCCACGATAAAGCCGAGAGCCCCATCCACCTCCCTCTGGAACCGCGAAAAAGCCCATAAAACGAAAATTAACTCTATCTCTCGTCAGCTCGTAAAATCTATTTATTCAACCCAAGCCGCAGCGCGCGCTGGGCATCGGGCCCCAAAAGTCGGATAATGAAGGGCCTGAAAGAAAAAGGGACCATTAGGCCCGTAGGGCGCAGAGTCCTGGAAAGCGGGGGTATATTAATCAAGCGCCACCTTTCGAGCGGCGCGCGCCAGACGTATGATAGATGAGGAAGGGGGCGCCCAGAAGTTATATACCCTAATTTCGGTTAATGCACGGCGCCGAGAGCGGAAAATGTAATTTCGAGCGCAGGTTCGGTAATTTTTGGTCCCGAGCTGTCGCGATTGCGTAAAGACTTAATAGCGGGCTCCGGCTCCACGGTCTTCTGCTGGAATCGTTAGTTTTCTTGGGTTGAATAAGACGGATTGTATAACAATGTCCAGACAGTGGTCGGCTGATAATAATTAAAACTTGTCGAAATACATTGAATAGAAAGAAACACTTGGTTCATCCCTCGGAATCGGTTAACCAAAACTTTCCCACCAAAAAAACACAAAAACCCCAAACTTCGCGCGCAGTTAAATCGCCAAGAGCTCAATTGCGACCAGGCCGCGATCAGCCCCTGAATAATAAATAGCCACCGCGAGAAGCCTTCCACGAACGTGCAATTGATATCGACTGAACTGAGGCGCGGGGGCTGCTAGACTCGCCGATCGTCCGCACGCGGCTAGCCATATCATTTGCATGCGTAATGGCTCGCTGTTTCAATCGGTTTTTTCCTTCTCCCGCGCGTATTATACACCTTTTTCCGCGCAAGGTGGTCGACCGCACGCGCCCCTAATTACATGGACGTGCACGAGCACTCTTTTTTTCCATTTTGCTCTCTCATCCCTGGCCTCCCGATCATTGACTGGTCAATACTGAGTTTCTTTATTTCGCTGGCGTGAGGAGAATGTATTCGCGCTGCTTTTTTTTGTAGTTTCAGCAGGTGATGCGTCGCGAGTTTACGCCGGTTTTTGCGGTGGAGTTCGAATGGGGTGATGACAGACTGTGATGGTCGCGGTTTGAGGTGATAGAGTTGAATCATGGTGCGATAGTAATTGAAATTTTAATTTAGAAAATACTTTATAACTTGTCGGATACGTCGTTGTTGAAAAATGTAAATCTTCTAAGAAATAAAAATTATCAAAATATTGGTGCAATTGATTCAGAAATGTCTAGCACAGACGCGCGCGCGCATAGGCTACATGCATTAATTTACTTAACTCACATATCCGCACAAAATTTTTTAATTTTTTAATCTATTTTAACCAGAAAAACTTTGAAATTTCTTTATAACATGTTTTTTCAAAAACTTATTTTTTCACTATTACAAAATGATCTCACTGAGTAAGCAAAAATAATTTACGCTCTGCTTATTATCGATAACAGACTTTGAAACGTGTACAATACTTGCATGACCTATATTTATATAGTCTATTTTCCGCTCTATCAAAGCTATCAAAAAAGTTCATGTTGCATGAAAATCGAATAAAAGTCGACTTGGCATCTTGATTCATTAAAAAATTTTGTATATGAAATATTTCTGAATTAAAAATCTATGAAAAATGTCCAATCTTTTTTAAATTGCATATAATATTTTAATAGTACAAATTAATACTCCAAAGAATAAAAAAGTTACTTTGCTATTGTATATAGGAAGAGTGTCGATCATCAGAATATTTTTTATTTAACTGCTTATTAATTTAGAAGTTTGTTTAAATATTGGGCATATAAACACTGTTTTTATATTCACTTTTGTAACAAAAGCAAATAAGTAAGACGAGTAAAGTATTTAAGATAAAAATTGAAATAATAATTTCATTATTACGAAAACACCTATAAAATAAATGAAGAACCTACTTTTTGAAACAATAACATTCATTATTGTTTAATTTTAAATTATAAAATGCTAAATTCGCACCTTTGCGGCTCTAAATTGATACCTTAGACCTAACTAAACAAACTTAAAATCTTAAATGAAAAATATTTCAATGATCGGATCTTTCCGATGTAGGAATAAGTAGATATATTGATTGCCTCATCATTGTACAATTAAAATACAAAAAATAATATAACCTATATTTCACAATCCAGAATTTGTACAGTTGAAACTTTTTATCTTCATACACATTCGAAAATATCGAAATTTTGTAGTTCTTTAAAAAAATTATGTGCTTGGTAAATATTTAACTTTTATAGAAATGCAATTTTCTGTTTGCTTACGAGCTTTGAAAATCATTTCAAGATACTGGCAATTAAACAAATATTATTCAGTATTAAAATCTTACAAATGCGCCACCGCCTGATATTTCGATATACCTTCATTAACTATCCGTCATAGCCGACAAACTTCAAGTTAATATTTTTTACCATGAAAAATATAAACACTTACGTTTAAAAAAAATATTTTTCATAAAAATTATTTAAAATCTCATTGGAAACATTTTTTATATACAGAATTTAAATTTTTGTTTCGAAAAACTAAGTATATAACAGAGTGTAAATATATTTTTCCTTAAATAAATAAAAAAATATTTTATTCCTTTGATTATATTTAATATAATTTAAAAATACATTAATTATTGTAGCTGTGCCATAGCTCCATTAATAAAATCTCTATAAAAACTTATTTTTCCATGAACATTTTGTCCTAACGGATTATTATCCCATTCGTCACCTACAGGTGCAACTGACAAAGTAATTCCAATAATTTGTTTATTCTCATCAAGTAGTGGACCGCCACTGTCACCCTGTAATATTAAATACCAGATATTTAATCCGTTGATTAAGTTTTTTTTTCCTTAAATTATTTCGCAATTTTCAAAAATTTACACTTACACCTTGGATTATTACGTAAGACACTTTAGGCTGCGTATTATTGCTGCAAATATTGTGCACAGGCAAGAAGAATCTTGATAAGCCTGAAGTTTTTCGTTTTTCTTCCTCCAGTTGTCTAATCAGTGTAATACAATCCCCATGCTTGTGCATGGTAACTGTTCCCTTCTGCAAGTACCTGGTAAAACTGCCGTCAGGCCTCGAATTCCAGCCGATCGCGGTTGCTGAATGTTTGTCGAATGATGAGTCTGGTTTCCTGCTGAGAACTCCCGGTACTACATTGCTCACTTCTCTCTCTAACTACATAAAACGCAGATTCTGTATAAACAGCAAAATGTTCAAATGGTTCAAAGAACATGTGTAAATTACCTGTAAAACAGCGGCGTCGTAATCGTTTGGTCTGCTTACTTTCTTTTTGTCAACGCTCTCTTTCCATTGAACATATGTCAAGTACTTTTTCACATTGTAGCGTTGTCCAAGGTGCAAATCGTGCGAACCCAAGGTAACGACCATTTCGCTAGGCTTCATTGGTCCGTGTTCGTCTAAGGTACAGTGCGCGGCCGTCAGGACATGCTTTTTGGAGATGAGGGAGCCGGTGCAAAAGTGATTTTCGGAGTAACCTTCGTTAAATGGATAAGCTGGGTCGCCGATGGAAACGGCGAAGGGAAATTCGTTGGCTGTCGCGGCCTTGACTTTGTCAGCTGTGCCACGGAGCGCGCTGGTAGAGTCACAAAAATAGGCTGCACATCGTTTAAATTAATTAGATTTTATTTTTCGACTAAAGATAGTTTATTACTCACCAAATGTGACTAATAGCAAAAAAGGAAGCGAATGTAGGCCTGACATTTTGATAGTGACAATCTCCAAACGTCTGAGAAAAATCCTCTGTGTTAGAAAAACCAGAATCTCTAGTAAAAAAAATTCTAGCAATAAAAACTAGAATTATAGTAAATTGTACTATTTGTTTGTTATTAGAACAATTTACGTATGTTAGCAGAACAATAATAAATATAGTAGCCCTTACGTTAATTATAGTAAGATTTACTAGAAAAAAGAGTAACGTTAATGTTTTTTAAAGTATAACAAATAGCACAAAAATAGCAAATGAGCTTACAATAATTTTGTAGTACAATAATCACTCCTGAACTAGTAAAAAATTATGATACTTCTTACTTTTTCTTCTAGTAAACGTTACCAAAAATTATATAATTGCTGCAACAACGATTTAGGGTTGAGGACTTGAGCAACGATACCTTCTAGTAACTTTCTGATATTACAAACCAGAATTTTCTCTCGGTGTACTTATAATGCTTAAACGCGTCTATAATATAAGAAATTGTTATTCAATGTTTTTGCTTTATCAAAACTATTAAAACAGTTCATGCTAAGCGACAATAAAGATAAAAGTGTTTTTGAAATACTTATGAAATACGTATTTCAGTTTTAAAAATATTATAATATATATTAACAAATTTATGGT
This sequence comes from Eupelmus azureus, assembly GCA_030522685.1. Taxonomy (NCBI): domain Eukaryota; kingdom Metazoa; phylum Arthropoda; class Insecta; order Hymenoptera; family Eupelmidae; genus Eupelmus; species Eupelmus azureus. The sequence continues at coordinate 2,923 of JAPYZA010004933.1, read as the reverse complement.
ATCAGAAGTGAACCTTTGATAAGTACTAAACACTGTGGCAAAGAATACTGCTTTGTTTATGTTGAGCAGACGTTTCATCGATATAGGTATATTTTAAATAGGTATATTTTAAAGATTTCTTCTTATTTTTTAAAGAAGTTGACAGAGCAACAAATGAAACGTCAATGTTGCAGCAATTGGATTAATTTCAATAATTTTTAATCTATAAACAGCGATAATCGTTCCTTTAATATAAATTTATATAATGAATTCTGCAATATCTATAAATGTTTATACTATTTCCTTATTGTCACATAATATTTTTACAGTTTTATGGTCCTTAGAGTCCAAAACACATTTTATAATTTTACAAAATTTTACTACATTGATTAGGCTTTTAATTTTAAAGAAATTAATTTTATAAAGCATTTGTTCATAATAAATATATAGAAATAGGAGTTGTTAATAAAATTCATTATTATATAGGTATAAGTTTTTAATACTTACTTCAGTATTACTGCTATTGAACTACTATTCTAGTTTTCATTCTCTGGCATATATATTGTCATGTTAACACAAAAACTTTATTTAATTTGAGAAGTATGATAAGCAAAGCAACTTCAATTTAGTTCACATTTTTGATAGTATAAATATTACATCAGCGTTCTAAATCAAAATTTAACTATTCTCGGAAATTTTAAAATAGTTCAGGTCCTTTAAAAATCGTATGAATAATGAATGTTTAATTAAATGTCTTTATTTTGTCTGTGTCGGTGTGCAGATTAGGTTAACAAGATCTACTGATCGCTAAGAACTATATACTGGGATCAATAGGGTGTTCGTATCCTAATCTGAGTAAATGTTTCAGGCTTGAAAAATATTAAATTTCCATTTGCATAAATGTGTTGAAAATCATTTCAAATAATTGACAACTGTTTAAATATTTCGAAATCAATTAAGAAATGTTTAAATATTTCTCAGAACTAAAATGCTGCAAGCACGATAATTCGTTTTTTCTCAATTTCAATTTCTTAATTCAATACCACTAATGAACAATAAATATATATCCTTATTCTGAAACGAAAATCTTTCATACTTTTCATACTTTTCTTCTTGAAACTTGGCTGTAGTTCAAATAATACTTTCAAATATTGTAAAATAACAATTATCACGATCAAAGAATGTAAGAAATAGTGGTTTATATTTATGACTTTTTGTAGTATATTTTTGAATTAACTTATAGAAAATTGTATTTTATAACCTTTAAAAACTATTTTTATCAGAATTACGGATTTCGATCGATTTACATATTTTCTCAATCTTCAATACAACGGATTGTTAACGACTCTTCTTAGTCATCAGTGACTTCGTATCAGACGGTGGCTTCTTATTAGACGGTAATATAGATGAAATGCCCTTCGTGTTTTGCCCCGTGAGGTCAAATGATCGTAAGTTGATTTCTGTTAATTGCCACTAATTGAAGTCTTTAACGGTTTGTTTGACTTCAACGGAATTGTTTCTTTCACAACAGTTTGTAAAATTTTAGATACAAGCTTTATGAATTTTTAAAAATGGTACAATGAACATATAAAATACTTTTGCAGGAGTCACTGAGAACAAATAAAGGATTAGATAGAAAATCTGATGTCGTTTTTGGTACCTTTATTTAAAAAAGTGTTTTATTGCATGCAATTATTTTATCAGCTGCCAAAATGCCTTCTCAAAAATTTTGTTACTCCCGACACGCTAATAAATTAGAAAACTTTTATTTCTTATTTCATTAAAAAATGTTGTTGTTTTAAATTACTTTATTTCTACATAATTACCAAAATAAATTTAAAACTGACTCGCATTCATTAATAATTGAAAGTCATACACATTTTATTCGCTATTACATTGAGTGAGGGCTTACTCTAAAAATATTATAGAGTTTCTCTTAACAAACATGATTTAATAAGTAAATTAATTTTGTAACTTTACGAGGCTGAAAGGGAAGAAAGGTTGTTTAATGATCAACGCAATTGCGCGCCATTACTTTCGCCAATATTTGAGGTCGAGCATCGTTGCTTCTATGTCAAGTCGTCCTGAGCCGGGTTTAATTTGAATTGACCTGGCTCGTATTTTTGTCTTTTCTTATTTGCAAAAAGATAAAAGTGTTAATTTCTTTTCAAATTTATTCACAGTGAAAATACACGGTAAAGCTGAAATTTTTGAAGTATAATTATTTATGTGTCCGGTCAACATAATATATTGATGGTTTCCATTTAGAATTGATTGATTCATTTATTTTAAGGCTCTGATTAAGAATTAAATTTGTCTATGCTCAATTTAATGCTACGAACAATAAAGATATAATATTTGGTGATACTAAATCCACTTTTAAATGAAATTTAAAAACGTAAACGATTTTACATTAAAAGAATCTTTTGGAAATAAAAGTTTTTTTTTATATAATGCATCGTTTATTTACCCTACAAAAATATTTTTTAAATTTCTTTTGAAATGTTTTGCTTATAGTTCGAAAAACACTTTCAGATACTGTGATCTTACAACTATCAACACTATTTTCTGCACTATTTATTTTAATAAAATCTATTGTAAAAACATTTTAGCTGCAATTCGAACAACACTTTAAGGTAATATGAACTAACGACTATTGCTGTAGGAGACAAAACGCAAAGAATTGTAATTTTAATAATTTAGTTTCTTTTGTCATTTTTCTTTTACTAAAACTATCACTTTTTGTAATCAAAGAAATAATTAACAAACTAATCGACCCTCGTTGCATTAGTGACTTTGTTATGTATGTCCTTTAATCGACTATTAAATACATATAGTATTTTAGAGCTGTTAATCACATTCAGAATATTTTTATCAGAGTTATAAATTTCTATCGACTGAAATATTTTCTTAATCTTTTTGCGATACAACTTACAGTCTTTAA
>JAPYZA010004932.1:0-14095 GCA_030522685.1 Eupelmus azureus | reverse complement strand
GCGGTTGGGTAACCGAACTAATCGGGGTTACCCAAGTTTTGATCCCCATTTTACAACCCAGGACCGTTCTTCTATACAAGTCTATATTCGTTGGTACTAGGTCGCAGTGTCAAAAATTTTTTTTTTGTTTTTTTTTCGCATTTACGGGATAGTATTACGCTTTTCGAATACGAAAATAAGGAAAGTTTAGTTTTTTCGAGTTTTTTTTGGAAAGTATCAGTAGTATTGGGATTTGAAATATACCGATGCGCCCTCTTCCAGGTGGAACTAATTAAACACTTACAGTATAACTATAGCTATCACTAAGAGCCTTCTCTCAAGGTTTACACATTTGACCACCAGGCGTAATTTACACGTGAATTTGGCGCTGGCTTCGGTGCTGGCGACAGATTTCCAAACGCAATAGGCACGTTCGAGAGTACACTAGCAATGTTGGTGATTGAGTTTTTGAGGCTAGGTTGAGGTCAAAAACAGTTTTCGATAACATTGTCGAATTTGACGAAAAACAAAAACGAATTTTTTCTCTCGCAATCTTCAAACTTTTCGAGCGTAAGGCGTGAATATTCCCTATTGAAAAAACTTATTTGATTTTCAGCTGATTATCAGATGATAATCGTGCTCACATACAGATACTTTATTTATAAATACTTGCATGTACCTACATACATACACATTGTAACTAGATAATTTTTAGGCAGTCACTCTCTATCCTGGTACGACAGTCTGCCGTACTCGAACTGCGTGGTCTGATTCTGAATTTCAATATGATTCTGGCGGTAGACGATTACAAGCAGATGCGTGCAACAATATTACGTCAGAAATGCAGCAAGTAAGTGCTATCCTTTATGTGGGAATAATGCTCGTACGCATGCAGCTAAATTACACTAAAATTGTGACATATACGCACAGCAGGTTCGTGCAGCAGGATTGTATCAGAATTACAAAAAGGAAGTGCAATTAGGAAATTTGCGCAAATCATATATTAGCTTCATAAGGCTTATGAGAATTGCCGTAAATCAATTGTTATCCCTATAATGCTTATGATTTTCTCAAATTCTCATAAGCGATATACGACTAATATTTAATTAGCGTTTATTCGGATAAGCTGTACTGACATTAACCCCCCTGCGCACAGACCCGAGATAACTCGTCCAAACGGAGTTTTTCCCGTATGCACATTATTAACAAAAATGCATCCCGGATGCATTTTTGTTAATAACTTTCGATTGAATGCGCTTACCAGCACATCCGACCTCGCATAAGAAACATACCTTTCATCTTATCTTAATTGCATTTTCGAGCTATGTTTATGCTAGAGCAATAATTTACATAAATAATTATGAAAAATAAGAAATTTCTAAAAAGTCACTAGTTTTGGTAGCGTAAAACTCATATAAAACTAATACGCAGGGGGGTTAACACATTCGATTAGCATGAATTTCCATAAATTATATGGGGCTTAAATTGGATTTTGAAATATTCCCAGAAGCCTTATAGGGATAATAATTGATTTACGGTTAGTCCCATTAGCCTTATGTGGCTAATATATGAATTGCTCCGACTCAGCCGTTCTTCGATCGCTTTGTGGCGAAACTCTGAGTGCTCCGGTTTGCTTCAATTGGCGTTCAACGTGGGGCATCCAATCTTTGAACGGATATTCGAACGGACTCACTTGGAACTGAGCTAGCCAGATGGAATCTCCAGGAATGTTGCTCTCGGGCATTAAGCCGCCTCAGACTCCTTAATGAGCGACGCTCATCCCGGTCATGTATACTTTCGTATACTGGTCGCGGGAATCGACCTTATTGGTCTCCCCTAAGGCTCATAGAGAGCTAGCTGGAGAGTATCGCTGTGTCCTCCTCCAGCCAACGCAGAAGCCGGGATCGTTCGTCCAACCGCGATGCTTCTTCTGGTCACCATTCTCATCCTATGGAGAGCAGTCTTCAAAGCTGTACAGATCTTCAGATGGAGACTCCAGGCTACTCTTTGGAAGCTGAAAATAGTCGTTCCAGCAGCCAAAGGTAACCGTGGCAGGGACCTGCTCGCTCAGAAAGAGCGGTCTTAAGAGCCACTGCTAGAAGGAGCAGATGCTTCGACGCCGACCACCGCTTCCACAGGCCCGACACTTCTGGGAGTATTTAAATACCCAGTGGTACCCAAGCCCGAACTTTAGCCGGAACCGCCACAGACTCTGGCAGTCCCCGTCATAATCTCACCAGCCTTGCGAAGTTGGGAAGACTTCCGCAAGGCGCTCATCGTCTATTATCTGTCGATGCCAGAATTCCGTGGTCTATATCACGAGGACCCTTAGCAATTCTTCCGCCGCTGTGAGAAGAACATTGAAGCATAGCGGATTCCCGATGCTGAGCGTACGCGTGCCATTGGCCCTGGCCTCACCGACAGCGCTCGTCACTGGTGGCGAGACTATGAAACATTCGACCTTGAGTGGGACAGATTCAGAGAGCTGTTTCTCTTTACTTTTAACAGCAGTTCTGTCAAACTCGCTCTCACAGCAGAGCTCTACAGTAAATAGCAGGCGGAAGATCGGTCAGTGGCAGTATTTCTTCACGAGAAGAACTGCTTGTATCGACATTTGATACCGGAGGATTCGGAGCAGGCCAAGGTGGCTGTTCTTCTTAATCTGATACGCCTCAGCCTACAGAAGTACATCAGCGCAGCGAACTCCAATACCTTTACCGACCTCCTCGCCATCTCCATAGAGATCCAGAGAGATGACCAAGAAGAAGTTAAGGCGCTGCAACGCTTGAACGACCCATCCGTCCAACCTATGACATCTTCGTCAACCCATATGATTGTCCCTGGTTTGATCAGTCACCGAATGATGAGCTCCCTAAGGTATATGCAACTTATACCGCTAAGCTTTCACCAAGGCCTACACTTCAAAGCTTTAACTCGTAAATGCCTTCTTACAGAGTTCAGCTAAGCGCCGCAGACGTCACTGAAAGGCAATCTACATCGAATATCCGGATCACGCATTTCCACCATGCTCCGAAGAATGTAACAGAACTATGACTCCCAATGATCGGCAGACAGCGCTCTTCGACGATCGCTCTACCGACTCCACCAATAGCGGCGGGATGCCGCCACTTCCGTCTCTTATTTGTAAGGAGATGGAAACCTTCGGTAAGCTCATTGCGGAGCCCAGTAGCCATGGCCAAGGAGTCACCGCTGCTGCCTTCTGTGACCAGAGGGATACAACTCTCGACGTGGGAATATCCCGCCGTGTCAGTAATGATTAAGAGATCATCGTTCTTATCTACCCTGACCAGAGGATAAGCGCTTCCGGATTCAATACAGCCGACCCCGTCTACCAAGGTCAGGAGACTGCATTCTCCATCTTCTATGTCCCTGGTGGCGAGAAACCTGCCACACCCTCCTTCAGTAGTTTATCGGCTACGACTGTTTGCAACAGTGGTGTCCAAAGGGTCACCACTTCATTCTCCAGTAGCTCAATGGCTGCTCCCATCTTCAACAGTGGTCATGAGGAGGTGGCTGCTCCCTTCTTCAGTAGCCCGAAGGCTACGCCCGTCTTGACCAGTGGTGACCAGAAGGTCGCTGCTCCCTTCTCCAGCAGCTGCACAGTAGCTCCGATCTTCTTTAATGGTGGCCAGGGGGTCGCCGCTCCGTTCTTCGGTAGCTCAACTACTATTCCGCCACTTCATCAAGCTCTAGACATCACTCACCGCTGCAATCTTCACTGAAGACATAAGTGAAATGTTAAAGACAAAAAAGAAACTTTAAAAAGACTTAGCGATAAATGCGATTTCTGCGACACCACTTTAAATATATGTAGCCAAGACCACTACAATCCGCATTTCGAGTCTCTGAAAATGGAGGGGAATTGATACTCGCATGTAATTATAATTTTTTGTAAAGACTCTCCGTGCATCTGAATCTTTGCGCCATACTGCCAGCGGATAGTAGAGAGTCTGCTTCGCGCGCGCACCACTAGATGGCGGACACCCATCCCCGGCCGTCACGCGGTAGCTACCTCTGGTACATATACCCCCGACGCCCGGCCCGCACGGGCAGCCCTTGCTCACCCGAACATCCCCGCGTAGACGGTCTTTGGCAAACACCAAAGGTAATCAGTGAATAAAGGACGTTTTTAGTAGATAATTGTCTTTTATTTCATTACCGCCCTTCCTATTCTCTCCTCACGGTGGTGTAGCCATCACTAAGTTTCGCGGACTTTCTACCTTCCAGACTCGCTTTAAGAGTCGACGTAGAGGGTTTAGTGCTGTGTCCTCTCTCTACGAAACACGGAAGCATCAGCGGGGGATCATAGTCTCAACGACTGGCACCGAGGAATCGTCGCCTCAGCGGGCAAGCACTGGCCGCTAGGGTGGACATTAATTTTTTTTTTTTACACGAGCCGGGCAAAAATGGCTTCTATCTACCTCAAAAACTATGCGCAAATAGATTTTGAACTGATAGTATCGATTTTTCACGTGCATCAAAGCACCCGAAGTTCCTTATGGGGTTTACATGTTAAAAAATGGTTAAAACGTCTATCATTTTAAAAATCAGCGAAAATTTTGAAATTTTAATTTTTGAAATAGATTTTCCTTTGCATTTTGAGCCACTGAATCGAATGGTACTATTAGTTTTTGTCAGGATGATAAAATAAAAAAGTTATAAGCCATAATCTTCAAAAAAATTGAAAAATCGAAAAAAACGTGTAAAAAATTGAGTTTTATCTTTTATAATCAGTGAAAAGTTAGACAATTTCTTTTCAATAATATATAATTTTGTCTATTTTAAGCCGCTGAATCAAATAGTACTATTAGTTTCTGTCAGGATGGTAAAATAAAAAAAGAAAACGTTATAAGCCAAAAACGTCGAAAAAATCGAAAAATCACCTAAAAAATTGTCTTTTAACGTTTATAAACAGAGACAATTTAGACAATTTCTTTTTACTAATATGTAGTTTCATATATTTTGAGCTTTTTAAACGAATAGTTTGGTTGATCAAATCGAAAAAACAAGCTATAAGCCAAAATAGTCAAAAAAACTCGAAAATCATGGTAAAATGAGTAAAAAATGAGTTTGTCACAATCTTACTGATACGGAGTCAATTTTTTATACATAAAAAGTATAAGTTCCGAAAAATTGTTGTGTATGGGCTATTTAAAAACCGGAATGGCTGGGATTAGCTGTCGCTATTCCGGAATTCTTGTTCCGGTTTTTCGTTCCACCCATGGAACCACGGCCTCAAGGACATTCCACAATCAGCCGGCCAGCCAGACCTGGCCAGCTAGCCATATGCCCTCCCACTGCAATTCCGTTTCTTTTCCGATTCTTGTTCGGCATACTGTTTATAAAGAGCGACTTCCTATCTTCAGTATTGCAACCTCTATTATTGTAGTTGAAAACGTGATTAATTATTAAAGGTTAGAAATATCAAAATAAACGTAGTTATAATTATTATATAACTATATAATACATAGAAACTTTTTTGTAGGTATTTACGAACGTGTTTGTTTTGATATTTCTAACCTTTAATAATTAATCACGTTTTTCACTACAATAATAGAGGTTGCAATACTGAAGATAGGAAGTCGCTCTTTACAAACAGTATGCCGAACAAGAATCGGAAACGAAACGGAATTGCAATGGGAGGGCATCGATTTTTTCGATGATTTTAACTTATAACTTTTTTATGTCACTATCTTGACAAAAACTAATCGAACCATTCGATTCAGCGGCTAGAAATGAAAATATATATTATTGAAAAGAAATTGTCTAACTTGTCACTGTTTATAAACGTTAAAAATCAATTTATTACACGTTTTTTTTCGATTTTTCGATGTTTTCGACGTTTTTGGCTTATAACTTTTTTATTTTACCATCCTGACAGAAACTAATAGTACTATTTAATTCAGTGGCTCAAAATACATAAAAATATATATTATTGAAAAGAAATTGTCTAACTTTTCACTGATTATAAACGATAAAACTCAATTTTTTACGTGTTTTTTTCGATTTTTTGAATTTTTTGAAGATTATGGCTTATAACTTTTTTATTTTATCACCCTGACAAAGATTAATAGTATCATTCGATTCAGCGGCTCAAAATACAAGGGAAAATCTATTTCAAAAATTATAATTTCAAAATTTTCACTGATTTTTAAAATGATAGACGTTTTAAGCATTTTTTAACATGTAAACCCCATAAGGAACTTCGGGTGCTTTGAGGCACGTGAAAAATCGATACTATCTGTTCAAAATCTATTTGCGCATAGTTTTTGAGGTAGACAGAAGTCATTTTTGCCCGGCTCGAGTGTAAAAAAAAAAAAATTAACATCCACCCACCTACTGCCCACCGCTCGCAGCAGCTGACCAACGAGGAGCTCTTCGCATCGTCATCGAGCTTCCCAGCGCTCCTTCGATACCGCACGGAGGCTGCAGTTCCATCTACGATTCGTCCTTACCCGAGAGCATCCCAGTGCTCCATCACCGCTCTTATCATGTCTGCAGTAGGAAGGATATGAGGCATACAGTGCTCTGACTCAGCCGCTCTTTGATTGCTTTGTAGCGAAACCCCGAGCGCTCCGCTTTGCGTCAAGTTAGTTATTTATTTCTTCAAATTTTATTATAATATTAAACTACAAAAAATGAAATAAAATATAATTATAAGTTAATTTTAATAAGTAGCTTTACAGTTGTGTTGGAAATAAAATATTATATACACCTCTGGAGTAAAATCGATTATTCCCGAGAATAATCTGCGAGTTTACTCCATTGGTGCATAATATACTATTCTTAATAACCTCTCGTACAAATAAGAAATAATGTTGGTTTTTATTTAAAGGAGTAATTAAATGCTTATTTTATTCAAACATTAGATACCCCGGTTAAAATATACAGACTGTTGTCCCTTCTACTTGAAATATTTAAAAACGTAAATAATGACATTGATTTAAAAATAATTGCAATTTTATTCGGGTCCAAAACTTAATCTTTACATACGAATAAAATATTGTTAATAACTCTTTAAAAAATACACTTTTATTCTATAAATAAAATAAATTGTAGTGTAAGATATGATTTTTAGAGTAAGACTCAGAATTATATAAAATTGGAAACAATAAGCAAAAGTTATTTAACAAAAAAAAGTCATTTATGATATACCCAAATGAAGACTGTTAGCATAATATTTATGTAGAAAGTGTATGTATCTAGAAGGCATTAAAAAGCAAGAAGATGGTATGTGAATTATTCTTCAAAATATTAGTTTGATATGCAACTTTCGTAGGGTCTGAAACCTAATTTTTGTAGGTCAATTAAACAATGTAAATAACGGTTAGAAAAATACAGTTAGAACTTACATTTTAAGTCTTCATTAATAATTTTTGACGTAAATATTTCAAGCTATCATTATATTATAATTGCCATATTTATAATCTTAATGAAGCAAAAGTATCGCAAAATATCACGAAAACGGTGTTAAATTGAGGAAAATAACGTAGAAATGTTGAAAAATAACGTAAAAAATGATAAAATAACGTGAACCTCACAGAATTAAAGGCTATTTTCGGAGATAAAGAAGGGTGTTTGATAAATGAAGCACAAATATTGCAAAATAATATGAAAACGGCGTTAAATTAAGAAAAATAATGGAAACTTGGCGAAAAATAACGCAAAAAAGTCAAAATTGATTATGTTTATATCACCATAAAAGGCCTTAATTAAATGTTTTCGAGAAAAACTTTCGGAAGGGTCGGGAGAATATGGTTTTGAATTCAGAAAAAAATTTGGACATTATTTCAAATTTTAAGATATAGTTATGCCTAAAGGAACGACGATGTCTCCAAATACGTGATTTTCGTGAGAAATCGATTACGTGAACTTTATTACCATAAAATATCTTAATTAAATGTTTTCGAGAATATCTTCCCGGAGGGTCGGGGGAATATGGTTTTGAATTCAGAAAAAAAATTTGGTCATTGGTTTTTATTTATAAGATATAGTTATGCCTGCAGGAGCTGAAAACTATATATATATAATGACCATTGTAATTCCTTATTCTTATTCTTTATTTTATCTTATTCAGAAATCGTGTAATATGCTTAAGTTTATTGTATCACACTTTTGGTTAACAAATTAGCAGGCCGATCTATGAACTAGTCCTGTTTATATTGTATATTTAAGTTTTTCTGTACAATCGTTTGTTATGCCGGTTATTAATTTGATTTAGTTAGTATTTAAATCCGCTGTGTTACATTACCAAATTGACAGCAGGTTATCATGTGGATCAGGTAAATATAAAGTTATCTCTATTAATTTTATTTATGAAATAAAAATATGATACGTTGTGTATATTTTTACAGATATTTTTATTAATTTCAAAATGAAGAATAATCATGTTGTATATAAGACTATTATGGAGAGCTTATTTGTTTCAATTGCGACGGGTAAACCGTCGTTATGCCTCCGTGGCCCGCGCACAATGGAGAGAAAGAGAGCCAGAAATATTATAATTCCTGGGCTAAGTCTTTCTCTCTCTGTTTAGCACGAGGATCATCGGAGCTTGGCGCGCTAGGCCCAAGCCCTGCAGCAGCGGACCGCGGACATTCATACCCAAGACGAGGGCAGCGCTTCAAAGCAACGATAAAAGCGAGGAAAAGCGAGCGTGTGCATGTATGTGTGAGTGTGATCGACAGCCTATAGGGCGTTTGAATGTTCATTTGTTTTTTTGTGTGTGTTCGAGCCTGCAAAAGAGCGCGACTGGGTTTCGGCAGTATTCTACGACCAGCCTAATTGTTTGCACGGGTTTGCGGCTATTAGCTTTGTATGCAGTGTGGTCAGATCGGACGGGGTTTTCAGGCATGCGCAGTCGTGCTTGGCCGCTATTGGCTGAAGCCAGCGCATGCACTTCGAGTCGAGGAGGACGCCGAGCAAGCGCTTAGAAACTATAAGATCGCGGGTTCAAGCCCAACTAATGGCATATTTTGGTTTTTTTTAGGGCAAAAAAAATACCTCAAAATTATGTTAAATAATATAAATAAATATATTATTTAAAAGAAATTTTTTTTGCTATTAATTATCATATTTGTTGGCTTAGTCTCGATAAATCGACAATGTTGATAAAAAAAAATTCTTACATGTAAAAAGTATTATTTACAATCAGCAAAATATATCTCCCAAAAAAAGATTCTCGTATAAATGCATTTTGTTACTCTAGATGCGAAGAAAAATATTTTTTACAGCTATTTGTTACATGTTCATAGACAAAATGAAAATGCAAAATAAAAATTGATAAGATCGAGCGATTTGTTTAATGTAATTATGATAATTAAACCTACAAACTATAAATAAACCCTACCGGGGGGCGATAAGCATATACCTTTTCGCTTCCAGGACATCTGTGACGTCTGTCAAGTTAGCGGGCCCATTTACGAAAATCATAAATATTATTTTTGCAATAATTGCCGTTTTTTGCAGTAAATTTGCCGTGCAATTCGTTTTTTTGCCGCGCTTTTCCTTTTGCGAAAAACCCGGTGGCTTGCTAACTTGATATCAAGTTAGCGAGCCCACCCTGCCGAAATCCATTAAGGAGAGGTCACAAGCTTATCACATTTAGATCAATAATTGCCGTTTATTTGCCGTAAATTAACCATGCTATCAGTTTTTGCCGCACTTTTCCTTTCGCGAAAAACCTAGTGGCTTCCTAACTTCATATCAAGATAGCGAGGCTAACCTCCCGAAATCTATAAAGATGAAGGTCAGAAGCTTATATGTGGATCAATAATTACCATTTTTTGCCGTAGTTTAGCTGTGCTATCTGTCTTTTTTTGCCGCACTTTTCTTTTAGCAAAAACCCAAAATTATTCTAGTTTATGAAAACTTATTTTTTATGAAAAAACAAAACGTAATAACTTCGTTGGGCATTAACTCATCTATTAAACCTTATTTTTATAGATGAAGTACACAAAGCGAGATTTAGCATATGCTTTTTTTATTTAAGCCTAGCGCAAAACCGAGGTTTTTTCAAGAAGTATTAAAAAATATTAAAATTACGGATAATTTACAGTTTATTTTAGGGCTCTTCGCAGAAGCATTTTCATTAATAACGACATTATCTTGACAGATATAATTGGAATTATTGTTATTATTGTTTAAAAAATAAGCTAGATTAGTTTCTTACTGTGTTTTATCATCCAGAACCTCCTAATTTTGAATATGCATGGGTGAAACAAGCTCTATTAAGCGTCAGTAGTAACTATAGCGTAATCCAAAAATAACTAGTACATAATTTTTAATTTGTTTTCAGCTAATTTATTATCAATAGTAAAAATATTTAGCCGGTGACGATCATTAATTACCATGCAGCACATTAGCTTAAATTTTGAAGCTAGCGGGATCTAGCATAACTTTTGTCCAAATTGAGCTAGAGAGACGATTCTGACGTCATAATTTGTAGCTTGGTACTTATTATAAGCTGAGTTAGTTTCAAAATCCAAAGGATGATTTTAAACCATCCCCACCTCGAAAATATCTTAAAAATCAAAGTGCGGCATAAAAACGGATAGCACGGCTAATTTACGACAAAAAACGGCAACTATTGATCTACATGTGATAAGCTTCTGACCTCTCCTTAATGGATTTCGGGAGGTTGGGCTCGCTATGTTCATAACAAGGTAAAAGTGTAATTTACTTTTCAGTTTTTTATAAAGCTTTCCTATTGCATTTTAAATAATCTTACCATATCATATTTCATTTTCTGGTTTTTGAATAAAAAATTAAAGCCCTTATAATTTGCCGCGCAATGAAATTCGACTTGTGGGTGCTCCAGAAGGATTTAAATGAAATTTTATCAGCCTCCGAGACAGCTGGGAATTTGCCGCGCAATTAAATTCAGGTTGTGGGTGCCCCAAAAGGATTAAAGTGTAAATTTACCACCTTCCGAGGCACCTAGGAATTTGCCGTGCAATGAAATTCAAGTTGTGGGTGCTGCATAAGCATTAAAATGAAATTTTATCAGCCTCCGAGACAGCTGGGAATTTGCCGCGCGATTAAATTCGGATTGTGGTTGCTCCAAAAGGATTAAAATGAAAATTTATCAGCTTCTGAGACAGCTAGGAATTTGCCGCGCAATGAAATTCAAGTTGTGGGTGCTCGAAAAGAATGATAATGAAATTTTATCAGCCTGCTTCTTCTAAAGAATGTTGAAATAATTAAATGATATTTATTTTATAAATCTGATTTGACAGGATGTTCACAAATTATGAACTATTTAATAGTAGTCGAAGGTTTTTATTTACCAAAATTCCAGAGGTGAGTAGATATTGGGAGGGTGGGTCCGCTATCTTAATACGAAGTTAGCCATCGGGTTTTTCGCGAAAGGAAAAGTGCGGCATAAAAACGGATAGCACGGCTAATTTACGGCAAAAAACGGCAATTATTGATCTAAATGTGATAAGCTTCTGACCTCTCCTGCCATCGGTTTTTTTTCGCAAAAGGATAAATGCGACAAAAAAATAATTGCACAGAATATTCACGGCAGAAATACAGCAATTACAGATCTATACTTGATAAGCTCCTGATCTTACATAAATGGATTTCTGAAGGGTGCGCTCGCTAATTTGTTATGAATGGGGTTTTTCGAAAAAGAAAAAGTGCGAGGTAAAAACTGATAGCACGGCTAATTTACGGCAAAAAACGGCAATTATTGATCTAAATGTGATAAGCTTCTGACCTCTCCTTAATGGATTTCGGGATGGTGGGCTCGGTATCTTGATATCAAGTTAGCAAGCCACCTGGTTTTTCGCAAAAGGAAAAGGGCGGCAAAAAAACGAATTGCACGGCAAATTGACGACAAAAAACGGCAATATTGCAAAAATAATATTTATTATTTTCGTAAATGGGCCCGCTAACTTGACAAACGTACATCTGTGTTGATGCGTTGGCCTATTGGTAAGGCGCGCGACTTCTACGCTTTTGGTCTCGGGTTCAAGAACCGGGGCGAGAAATTTTTTTTTTTTAATGTTTAAAATATTGCTATGTAAAATCGTAAATATTTTGTTACAAAATTAAATTATTTAAATAATTTCAATTATTTTTAACGAATAAATTATTTCTTTAAATCAGCATAAAATAAAACAAGCTTTAGAAATAAAGAATATCATTTTTACACGGATTTTAACGATTTTACGTAACAATATATTTATTAATAAAATGATATCAGTATTAATATTTATAAATATGTACATTGTAGAAATTATTCGTAAGTTATTGATATATATTAACTTCTCATCTTTATAATAATTAACGGAATAAGAACGAGTTCTAAAATATTAGATTTATAAATGCATTATCATTATTATTTTTTAAAAGCAACCCGTACAATGAAGCTGGAAATAAAAAGTTTACAATTAGTAATATATACTTTCGAACAGATTTCCACACCACCTCTGAGGTACTGTTCTTGGCGCGTTGGTTTTTATAATTTTATTTTCATATATTTACATAAAAAATTACGATAAAATCATTATTTAATTACATGATTAAAATAACGATCGATACTAGAATAATAAATGTAAATATTGAACATGAAATTGTGGAACCTCGCCAGTAGCCCTAAAAACCACAGTTTGTAATAATAAACATAAGAAATGATTACATAATTATTAAGTATAATTATTAAAATAATCCATATAAAATAATTTTGTTTAATACCAAATCAAATGATTATTATTATGCTCTACTTTTAATCTGAAACAAACACAATAATGTAAGTATTATAAATTGCGCAATAGATGTTACTGAATAATCAAATTGAAATTGTTTTGAGTCGAAAAGAACTTAATTTAAGGAACATTACAATATTATTGAAAATATTAAAATTTATTTAGAAGTTAAAAATTTTAAAATGTATTTAGAATATAAGTTACTAATTTTAAACAATTTATGGTGCTGTTCATTTACTTTAAAATTTGAAAAATCAATATTATACGCTTTTGATAAAGATCTAATAAAACATCTAGCATTTAATAATTTAGTTTCCGTTTTATTACCCTTCTCATCTTTAATTTCGTTGACATCAGAAAATGTGCTTTCTGGTTCCGCATTAGAATGAGGAAGCGAAAAAACAGCCTCTGTCAACTTCTTTAAAGTTGGGTATTGTAAATCAGTACTAGCATCATTTATTGAAGTATTGACAAGTTTCCAAAATGCTTCTACATTTAATTTCCTGTATTCACAAATTTTATCTTCATCGAAAGTAAAAAGTAAATTTCTCCACTCGAAACTCAATTGACATTTATCTATAAAAGGAAAGATATTACACAAATCTGATAAATCTGGATAATCTTTTCTTTTTTCTAAACTCAAAGCAATCTCTGGATCAACAAAAATTAATTTTTTCAATTAATGGCCATGCTCTAAGTCTCTTTCTCATTTGTTTAAGGGATGTAATATAAAAGTTTAAACATTTACTTTGAACATCTTCAACATCTGCTGGCAATTTTTGTAAAAGTTCAAAACAATTGGGACCCAAATAAATTTCATTCAAAAGCTTTACGTGTTTTTCAATTTCAAAATCAGCTTCAGAAACCTTCGAAAGCGCTTCATCTACAATAAAATTCATACTAATTTGTTTGTTGATTTTTTGGATGGATCTATATAATTTATGAATCATCAAACCCTTAGTTTGATACAAAACATTAAAAGAATTATAAAAATTTAAACAAATTTTAAAAAGTAAACGTAAGCTTTCATCTATCCATCTTTTAACAAATTTAATATTGATTCTTCAACGCTAACTTTATCTTTTTTGCTTTGAGTACTCTCATTAATTTCTTTAGTAAGTTTACTACATTGAACATTAAAAACTTCTACAGTAAAATAGTTTTCTAATGCTGGCCATAATTCTAATAATCTATTGTAACAATTATAACTTTCCAGCTAACGTGTTCCTGACAACTTTAAGAGTTTCTTATTTGTGTCGCAAAAAAGTTTCGAAAAGTTCTGAAGCGCTTTGGACTGTTTGAAAAATAATTATTAACGCTTCGAAGCAATTCTTCAACTTCTTTTGGAATTGCGGCACAGCTTGCCTTAGCACTAAGCGCGG
>JAPYZA010004931.1:0-16968 GCA_030522685.1 Eupelmus azureus | reverse complement strand
TAAATAAACTCTATGTTAATTTAACATTAATAACAGCTACACTAACATACTCGTCGCTTCCATAAATGCAAAATTAAAATACCTCCGACCAAAAAAGCAATCTCGAAAAGCAAGCGCGATTAATCAAGCGAATCCCTCATCTTCAAAGTAAAAAGTATCACCCCCCTTAATACCCTCACCACACACGTCTCCCTTCTGCTCACGTGCACCTGTGACACACACACACACCTGCCCCCTTTTCATGTCGCTTTCGTATTAAAGATTTTGCAGCGGGCTCTTGATTTCTATATACATATATATATATATTAAAAATCTGCGCGCATGAAAGAGAGCCGAGTCTTATACGGAGAGCCTACGCGAGCTGCGTACTCGAAGATTACGCCCGCGGAACGGATGCATTATATGCGGGGCTGCTCGAGCCGTGGAAGGCTGGAAAAGACGAGGGCGTAAAGAAGAACGGGAAGCACGCTGCAGCCTCTTTTCTGCTATATACGGCGCGCGGCTCTATATGTGTGCGCCAGCGCGCGGCCGTCTTTTTGCATCTCTCTGTCGCTTTTGTGTCTGCAGAGCTGCATGGCTGCCTCTCGCTCTTTCGCTACTGCTCGGCTATGCTGACTTTCAGTTTCTGACTCGCTCTCTTTCTCTCTGAATCACTTGATTTCTGCCTCCTTTAGTTCTGAACTTTGCCCTTTTCTCTTTAGCTTTCTATTGTGTTTCCCTCTTTGTTTTTCCTCGCCTTTTTTGCCCGATTTCTCCTCTATTTTATTAGGTCGCGGGGGGCGCTACTTTGCGCGAAGAATCTCGAAAGTCTTCAAAACAACGCTGTAAAGCAAAGCAGTCTAATTTTGCCACACCGGACTATTAAACCCCTGACCCTTTTTCGAAGCAATAAAACTCGCGAGCACAAATTCAAGACCGTCCCCCAGCCCGCTCTCTAGCCTATTTTCTCCTGCGCAATCTACGCAGCTGTCCCTCAAAGTCCATCCCTCATTGACCAGCTTCTCTCGGTTCTCTCGCTCTTTGTTGCATTTTCCTCCTTGCCTTCTTCGCTGAAAAATCCGGTTACTTTGCGCTGCTGCCCCCGTACGTGGCTCTCTGCACTCCCGGCAGACAATTTCTATCGGGGCACAAAAGCTTTGTCGCGAACGCGCGGCCTCGGAATCCAATTTAATAATAGTTTTTCCTAGTGCTGTGTATGTATAAGTAGAATCGAAGACTGTAAAGGGTATGGCGAGAGGAGGGGGGGGGGGGGGCGGACAGAGACGGATTGAAGGGAGCGAGTTGCGGAGGGACTAATAGAAAGATGTGAGAAGCTTTCTTGATGGCTTGAACTTTTATTGTTATGCGTGCCGTGGATTTCAGTAGTTTATGCGCTGTGCGTTGCTTGGGATGACAGATGCTGATTTGCGATTAAAAAGTCGTGATTGCTGGTTTATTTAGGTCGTGAGGGTTTTGAGCAAGGCAGTTTGTTATTGCTTGATGGAAAGTATTAATCTTCTGTTGGCGTTGTTTGTTTATCATTATTCATACCAGTTTTATTTTTAGAATAAAGAGGGCTTACAAAACTTGGCCTTTATCTACTGTAATACCTATTCATTCTAAAGCAACTGGTATTATATAATTAATGTTAAAAAGCACGACTATGTATAATGACTTGAATCAAGGATTAATTTTTAATTTCAGAATTTATTATAAAAGAAAATTGAAAAAATCTTGAACTTTCTTAAAGTGCCACTATTTATTTACCACAAAAACTTGCAAATCCCAACAAAACACCTTTAAAAATCACTCGACCCATTAAACCTCGAGCTACTAAAAATTCTCCCGAAAACATCGAAAAAACCCCTAAAAAACCAACCGGCGCCTCACCTCCACAATCTCTCGGCGTTTGACTTTCCCCTTAAAAAAGAAAAAAGTAAAAAAAAAAATAGCCAAGAGATAATTTTTCTTATCGCACCTCTCACCCGTCCTTCCTTCCTCCACTCGATCCCCAAGAATTACAGCCTCCCCCTCCTCTGGGAGCATCCTCATTTAATAAAATTCTCGGGCTGCAGCGTCTTCCTCCTCGCGAGAAAACGTCTTAAGCGATTTCGCGCCAAGTCTCGCCGCGCTTATGTATATACACCTGTATATACGTATATATAGGCAGCAGCGACGGCGGCGGGCTGGCATCAGCAGCCGGAGTGACATTTAATGGAAGAAGGCGACAGATGTCGCGCGCTCGCGCGCTAATTTAAATCCCATCACGGCGCGCATCTCTTCCCCTTCTTGCTATCCTCCCCTCTCCCTCTTCTCCTGCCTCCCTCTCTCTTTCTCCATTGCGTTTAATCGAAAAATAATGCTTCAATTACCGCGCGGCCCGGCGGCAGTCGGGATCCCGCCGCCGGGCGCTCAATTAACTTTTAATTATGGCGCTTTATTAGCGAGCGCTCCTCCGCCGCGCGCCGGAATTTCCTTGCCGCGTGTATATGCGTCTGGCTGTGTAACTTGAGACAAATATGGAGATTAGGCTCGGGAGATAGCGAGCGGCTCGTTTGGCGATTTTCGGCGTTTGGATTGTGGAATTTTGGAAAGTAGAGGGTCGGATTGTGTTTTTATGATACGTTGTGGTATGAATTTTCAAGAATGTTAATATTTGATCGATAGTTCCTAACTACTGTTGATTAAGCAGCTGTTTACAATTTGTAAAATGTTATTTAGCCTTGGCCCAAGACTCCCGCAATCCTCTTCCCACGTCTCGACTAAAAAAAGCCAGTACAACCTTGCGGCTGCACAAATCCGCTCGCGAGGCTCTCTCCCTTTTTTAAAATTCATAAGTCATCCGCAACGATTTACCTATTCCTCCGAATAAGTGATTCCGCCGCGAGCGAAGGCAGCCCTCGGGCGGGGCAAACAATTCGACCTAAATCACGCAAGAACGAGCATTAAACGAATGAAAAACGAGGAGAAATCCCGAAAAATTACTCCCTCTTCCTGTGTGTAGCCGTGGCGCATATACCTGCTCGGGCGCGCGGGCGCGTTGCCCAAAGTCGAATCTCTCCTGCTCGTCTCGCCGCGCGCATACAAAGCTCCCCTTCGTCGTCGTCCCTTTTTGCGCGCGAAATCGAATCGACGGCGAGCCTGCATATATATACACCTCAGCCGGCTATAAAGCGCCGAGACATACACTCAGGTATAGGTATATACGCTCGTGCCTTCAAAGGCGGCGGCGCGAGCAGCCAGAAAATCTCCGACGCGAAATACAATTGGACTTTTCCAGCTCTCCTCCGCAGCCGGCCCGTATAAGATATTCCGCATTGTTTCATTTCTCTCTTGTGCGAGCCTGGCCCCGGCGAGTTTTTCGCCGCTCTCCGGGCCGCGCGCCGCTCCGAGCCCGATGGCCCGTATCCAACGAGCCTTGGCCCGCACCGAGAGAGCTTACACAAAGCGAGCTTCGACGATTTTTAGGAGGAGGGCTGGGTGGAGGCTGGGTTCGAGGAGGGATGTTTGGGGAGTTGGAGGATGTATTATGTGGAGTGAGGGTGTTACGCAATGCGCACGGTCTAATTGTGATATTTGAGGGGTTCTGTGGTTGTCGTGGTTGTTGATGGGAATTGTTTTTTTCAGTAGGGATGTTGTCTGTCTTTTATTTGTGTGTAAATTGATATGATGTCATTAACTTTTATGATGATTTTTGAAGTAAGCTTGAATAACTCTCTGAAATAAAAATGGTGATTTTACGTCCGACCAAACTCTGGCATTACTACTTAAGCTTGCTATATAAAGTTGCCATATGAATAAATTAGATATGCTTCATATTGAGCATGTTTATATTTGCCCTCATAATTATTAAATAGCAAGTTACTTTACATTAATTTTCTAATCTCATAATTATGTTTTTCCAACAAAGAAAATCGATATTCTTCATCAAGGTATATCTCTTGAATTATGTTTTTCCAACAAAGAAAATCGATATTCTTCATCAAGGTATATCTCTTGAACCAATATATGTAGGTCTAAAATACGTGTAGGATTTTGTTCTTATACCATTATAATAATATGAATGGCTTCAAATATTATTAACAGTTTATGAACATTGCAAAATTACGTTAAATTAGATATTTGCAAAAAATCGTTATTTTGGCTGTATCTAAAATAAATTTAAATGATTTAATCATTTCTTTTATTTTAAATTGACTTTTCTTCAATTTGATTCATAATCAGTACTATGATTCTTTCAATATTCAAAGGATTATCAATTTTATAAAATATCAAAAACTTCTGCTATGTATGACTATGGTGTTGCAATGAAAGTCGAGCTTTAACTTTTTGATTTATACATGTATTGTAACAATGCAAAGGAATCACAAGGAAAGTAATAAACAACCTGTCAGAATGTCAAAAAAGAAAAAAATAATTTGTACATATATTTATTTATTGAGCGTATATTCGTCGTATACATTCATTACATAAGTCAGATATAATTTTGAACGTATTCTTTTTCGTTATTGTCAGTGTCATCTACTTTCAAAACATGAAAAATTTACTGAAAACATATTTCATTAATGAATTCATTTATCTTTTTTTTATATTATAATGTGAAAAAAATTGTTACATACAAATCATATTCTTTTATTTATATATACTGTGAAAATTTACTACTTATTAAATTAACCATCGGCAAAGTATTTTCAAAGATAATTTTATTTACCAGTTTTATAATATTACACAGTTACAGTAAAGACGAAGGTAAGTACAGAAAAGTATCCAAGTTGCACGTCTTCGAGATTAAGAAATAAAGCTATGGTTAAATTGTACGCACAGTCACGTTTTTCTAGAAAAGCTGCTTTCTACCATGGCAAGATCACATCGTAAACATCCGAGGATGACGGATAATCCTGACACTGTAAAATTTTTATGGCCGTTTGAAGCTGCATTATCTGCCATTAAACTCTATCGCTTTTTTAACTCTAGGATTGCATCTTTTTCGTGTTATACGCGCCTTAACCAAGAAAAAAATTATCTAGTTGTTTGTTAAAATTAGTAAGCTCCTAAGTACTAACTAAATATTTGAAAATGATTTATCGTTTTCTAAAGAAGATTTTAAATCATAATTCTACTCTTTTTACGACTTTTAATCTCAATTTTCCTGATATAATCTAAAAGAAATCATTCATAATTTCATAATAATTCAATTTAAAAAATTTCTCTTCGAAAACATCAAAATCTCTTTTAAAATTACAACGACTATTTCCAACAAAAAAACGCCG
This sequence comes from Eupelmus azureus, assembly GCA_030522685.1. NCBI lineage: Eukaryota > Metazoa > Arthropoda > Insecta > Hymenoptera > Eupelmidae > Eupelmus > Eupelmus azureus. The sequence continues at coordinate 11,719 of JAPYZA010004931.1, read as the reverse complement.
ACTTATTAAACCACCACGCACAAGCCTCATCCAGCATTTCACTCTTCACCTGCACGCAGCCTCATCTTACCCCATCCACACCTGTCTCCTCATAAACACCTCTCCATCACTTTTCTCCCACACTCACATCTCTCCCCTCGCCCCCCCCCCCCTTAATCCAACTTCCACCACGCACACATTTCTATTTCCCCATCTCGATCCCCGGCAATTTTCATATACCCCCCGCTCACACCTTCCGCTCCTTATCTCGCCCAGCGTGTCAGCAATGCCGCCGTCGTCTGCCGCTCGTCGTCGGATTTTAATTGGGTCAGCCGTTATAATCTGTCATGCAGCCAGACGCGCCGGCCCCGCAGCTGCTTCAACCCCCTTTTCGTGAATTACGTCACCTCTAGCGGCAGTGCCCACCTCCCGGCGGCGCGGCTTCGCCCTTTACCCTCTCCACGGGGCTAGCCCTTCTCCCCCCCCCCCCTGCGCCCTTCTGCAGCAACGCCGCGGCTGCGCTGCGCAGCGGCCAGATGCTCCGGGACGCATAGGGATTACACCTCCCGGAAGACGTGGTTCTCTCGGAGCTACAGCGAAGGGTTATGGGAGAGCGAGAATGACGCCCTGGTGGACTGCCTTCTGCGGCTGTGCGGCTGGATTTCTTGGTTTTTTTCTTTTTTTAACGGTCGGAGGAGGGGGATTGTCGAAGGCTGGGATTTGTTTTATTAATACGAGAACTCTCGGGATCGAGCGGTTTGGAAAATTGCGCGGGGTCGGCTTTTTCTGAAGTTTTTCTGGGCGACTTCTTTTTTGCGAGCTGCGCCCTCGAAAAGCAGCGCTTTCAAAGGGCTTTGTGGGAGCTTCTAAAGAGCTTTTATCAAAAAGTTTTTGATCTGGAGAATTCGCTTTTTAGGCGCGCCGCTCGCGATAATAAATTGTTTCGCCAAAGGGAACAATATTACTTTATCAAAAAAACACTCTCTCCGCCAATCTAGCAGCAGCGAACTAACAAAGAAATTTCTCTATTGATCAATCCTGCTCGAATTCCAAAACGTCACGGTCTCAAAATGCCGGACTAGATCGCTTTCTCAAACCATTACGCCTCGCGGCGTACGAGAATCTGATTTTTCGCCGAGCTGTGAGGGCCTAGTTAGAGACGGCCGCCACTGTTGTAACGAAGTTCGCAAGACCTGGCAAAGTGACACCCGGCGCGACCCTCCACACACACATAACCTGCGCCTTGCACAGAATAATCGAGTTACATTGACTTCCCTCTCTCTCTGTCGCTCGAGCAAGCGCTAGAGACGAGCAGCCTCTCGTCTTTTTTGTCTCCGGCCCGCGCGCTGTGTGTTGCATCTTTTTTTCTCAGCACGTACCGAGTGAAGTAGGTGCGCTTCGCTCTCTGTGTGTATGTAGCTTTTTCGAGACTACCCCCGCTGCTTGTTTCTTTTTTCTTTTTCAAGCGCCCGAGACTTGGTTTTTGTATGAAAAAATGTTTGTTATGATTATGAATAAAAATGAAACAAGTGAGTTTCCGTGGCGCGTAAGGTGACGAGAAATAGCTCCGTTATTTCTTATCGAATAGGTGAGCTGTCTAAAAGGCACGGATAAAAAGCAGAGCTTAATATTACCTGATTTATCATTATTTCGAATGACACAATAATTTACAAGACATTATTTTTCTCTCTACACATTAGCTTCACGCGATGCTCTACTATACCGTACTACAACCGGGCTTGTAGCGCGACAGTTCGCTGATTAAATCGCGGAAAAAAGACGGGCTGGGAAATTGGTATACAGGGCTGAGGCAAGCGCGACACGCGGCGCTCGCGCTGACGCTGCACAGCCTGCCTGACGTCATTGAATTTTGTCCGACTGAAGTGGCTGCGCCGGCGCTGCATCTCTCTAACAATGCCGCGCGAGCTCTGGCGTTGAGCTTAATGAAACAGATGCCTCTTAATGCTGAAGAAAAAAAAAGTAAATTATTATTTATTTTGATTTTTAAGTAAGGATATTTATCGACACTTTTTTATCATTTCAGAAATACGTCCGAGTATTTTTGCGCGGTTGTTTGTTTAGAAAGTTCGGAAGAGTGTTGCGCAACGCCGGCAGCTTGGCAAACAAGATAAAACATTTTAACAGATGAAAAACGCGAGCACGCGCCTCGCCCATTACGTATATTAAAATAAGTGTGGTTTATTGATCAAACTGCGATTTGCAGGCCAAGCCCGAGCTTTTCCCTCGCTATGCGGACACGCGGAGCAGCTCCTGAACTAATCAGCCGTGCAAAAAATGCCTGATTTGGCAAGGGCCTCGGGCGCGCGTCTCCTGAAATTTTCATGAAAGCTCCGAAGAATTGGCACGGGACTTATCAATCGTTAAACCCTAGACTAGATCAACCCAAAGAGCCAGCCTTGAAAAAAGAAAATTTGCGTGCTACATTCGAAAAACGAAAAATCAAAAAAACCACGAGCGAGACGTACAGCTTTGCGGGCTGAGCTGCTGCGAAAAAACGCGTCGCTCCGAGAACTAACGAACGTCGATCGCGGCCTGGCAAGGCTCTTTAAAAATGCCCGAGGTACGGGCGCCCGTGTCGCAGTCCTCCGCTTTTATTATTCCGGGTGGCGAGGCTCGCGAAATACAAGAGCCGCTGATTGGTCACCGCTCATGATTGCCGGCTCTGCGCGCCTCGCTCTCTCTCTCTAGCCTCCTTCCTCTTTCCGACTCTTTCTCATTCTTTCTGTCTTCCTCTCTTTCTTTCCTTTTTTTTTGGCTTCGTCTGCTGCATGTCTCTCTTTCTTTCTGTCCTCCTTTAAGAACTTTTTTGCGACGAATTTCGCTGAAATGCTCCGTCTGGGCGAGAGCGGCCTAGACTCTTGGACGCTGGCGTGTAATGACTCTTCTGGAAAATATTAAAAATGCTCGAATGGATGATGGCGAGGATTGTTCTGTTTGAGATTTTTTTTCAGGGTTTATTATTGATTTTAATTGCTTTGTTAGTGAGGTTTGTACTGTTTGTATCACGTTTTAGGTTTTATACATTTTTTTACTATTTTCTATTTTTTGAAAATTGTGTGGGTAAATAGAAGCTTGTGTAATTGAGAATTTTTTTTTGCTTTCCTTAAAAAATTTTTGAAGAGAAAAATTAATATAAATTCATAAGCTGTTAGGTAATGTTATTTATCATTTGAATTTTTCTAATAAACTTTATTATCCATGTACAAATTATTTAAAATTAAATTATATAAGAAATGATTGCTATATTTAGAAAATTGTAATCGAGATATCTCTTTAAGAAAGCTACCTGCTAATGCAGTTAGCAGCGGTTGAGCATTGACGTACGATGAGAACAAAAGATCCCAATTAGCGGTCTACGTTAAGATTGTGATAAGTCACGTTTACGTACATATATCACGTCTTACTATAGCGATTCAATATTGCTCTAAATTATTACCTGGTGTAGCTTCTTTGATCATGAAGAACGTAGTTCTAAAGTATAAAAAATATTTTAAAAATTCATTAATTTAATAAAAAACATAATAACAAATATATAGATATATTACTGTATTTATGGAACTTATATTATTTATAGAAATTATAATAAAACTTTATTCTTTTTTTTAAGTTATCATCCACAATTATTATTATAAACAAAAAATTACATAGGTACCACACCATTAAGAATACCAACTCCCCAATCGCTCACGACAGGTACGCACAATTATTCGTCTAAAAATTCACGCAATATCCAACACACCTAACTCCAAAAGCTCAGACATTCGCGCACGAACATATCCTCGTGACGGCCGAATGCGGAAAGCTCCGCAGGGTCGATAACCTCTCGGCGGCTGTTCACTTTTTTTCCATTGCACACCGGCGTAGGCCACGAAACGTGGGAGGAGCTGGACATGCACGCGCAGATGTCGCTCTCCGCAGGGTATGATCGAATCCGAACCGCAATCGAAATTGATATGTTTTTGCTGTACGGAGAGTGGCTGGGATATGTCGATGCTGTATTGACGCAGAAGCGATTATTGCAATAAAGACGAGTGACAGGTTTGAATTAAGATTTTTTATCGCGATATTGCTGGGTGTGTCGTTGTTTCGATTATTTACTATCGCAAGTTAACGGAAGCTGTAGAAAAGTGTTGTTTAGTTTTTCAATAATATTAATAGTAATATCTGAAAGAATGAGTTAATGGAAAAGTAATTAATATTAAAGGAAAGTTTTTGCTTAGCCAGTAAAGTGTGCATTATGAAAATTGGCAACGAAGGAAATGCTTAAGAAAATTACTGAGAAACTCGGCCAATGAGTATTATTAGCATTCGGAACTTTTTTCCATGGCAATAAATGCGCACCTCATCGCAGAGAGGGCAGAAGTTGAACAGGATGCAAACTCGTTTGTTTTGATGCCGCTCTCATTATACTAAGATCATTCCTACTTTTTATAGAAAGCCAGGAATTATTTATTTTTACGTTAGCTGGCAAGGAAGCTTCGAATTCTGAGTGCATCTCTAATTGACATACTTTTTAGTAAACTTTAGTCGTGCCGTTGATAAGATAATGAGAATCCTGCGATATTAAAAACAAAATTATGAATGTCGTGTATACACATAGCTGAACCAGCGTGAATAACTTTATATTTCAACATTGAATTTCGGAATTTACAAAGTACGTAATCAAACAGCGCATCTTTCTCGCGGATAAAACGGTTTTAATCCAAAGGGCCGCCCTACGAAATCATTCCGACGAAGCCATTCGAAAACTAGCCGCTCGCCGAAAACTCGCGACCCTCCGATATAATTCTCCGAGCTACCCCGCTGGATTTTCCTTAGCGGCACACTCTCCCGGCCTCTCCAGCATTGCGGAAGCCACTCGGCTGATTTCTCGCTCAAGTTTTTATCGCGCCCCTCTCGGGAATTCAGCTCTCGAGGTTGGCCGCGTGTTTTTAGAGCCGGCGCGCGCGCGCGCAGTCTGATTTAAAGGGCCGCTCGTCCATCGGCGACATTATACCAGCTAGCTCGGCTATTACTTTGCCGCGAGTTCTGAAAAGTTTCTGCTGCTGCTGTTTGCTCGCTGCCGAAGTTCGCCGCGCCGCTCTCCTCGCGGGGAAATATACTTGCGTGTGCATCAGGATTGTCGAACTGTTTGTTTTCGAATGAGGGAGAAAATAACGGCGCATCGCTACAGGAGAATTCAACGATTTTTTTCTAAAATTTTAGAACGCGATCGTGTGATTCCTGTGGGTGCAAGTATACAACGCATGGCACCACGACTGAATGTATACAACTATTGAAAAAAGTGCTATATTTCATTACACGAAGAAAACAGTACAATTCGTTCGCTTCTAGATAAAATGAATATTTTAAATTTAGTCTAGTTTATGTGCTTTCCAGGGCAGTCTAGTGGTAGCTATAAATCAGTTGGAGAAAACCGTCAGACAGGGGGTTAAAAGTTCTTTGGATTTGTCCATGTACGGCTAAATCTAATAGGCCGAGTTAAAAAATAGTCAACTTACTCCTTGTTGCCGATTGGAACAATATTTTACACGAGGAAATTTAATAAAATAAAAAGACTTTTATTCTTTTAAATAGTTTTTAATTAGACTGGATTTCACTTAAATAAGAAAACAATTAATCCACAATTTTAAGAGATCACCTCAAAAGTATATAAATCATAAACATTTGCAATTTCATAAACTTTGCAAAATTTTTTTGGCGTGTTCAAGGGTTCAGATGAAAGATCGTTCAAGTAGTTTCAAAATGCAACCCTTTCGAATTCAGGGCCGCAACCCCATTGTTACCCGCATGTAGTCATGCAAACCTTGTAAGACTCTCCGCGCGCCGCTAGGTGGCGCGCGCGTGATCTATACTAATGTATTATACTATAATAATGTATACTTTGTGGCGCGACCCTATTGTCCCGGCCGTCACGCGGAGGGAAACGCGACCTCCTGTCCATATAGGACCAGGGTCCAGTGCACGCCAGCACCGCCGTTTTCCCCGCGACTTGTACCCCAAGTCTAAGGAATAAAGGTGTCTGAGTTTATAAATAAACTTGTCTATTTAATAAACCGCCCACGACGCGTGCCAATGAATTTTCCAGGCCACGGAGGATATTTGTTATATTTCACTAAAACATAATCGTCTTTTTTATATTGGTGATTGTTGGATTTTATCGCCCCTTTTTTCCGCTGTGTTAGCTTCATTCCGTGTCTTTTTCTTTTTTTAACATTCGTGATCTGAGTATCCGAAGTGGTTGCCGTTACAGGTTCTTCAGGCTCATCATCATCATCTTCATTCTCGCCTTCGTCGTCTTTTTGTGGATCTTCTACATCCTCAGGGTTATGAACATCGGCTACAGTTTGTACGATTAGATCTTCTGCTGGATAGCCAGTTTCACTGTTCAAATGAAAGGACGTTCAAAATATCGCATAATTCGGTTAACACCCTTCATCCCCCTGCCGTTTTTTAATTTTTTGACCATGTATGCACAATTTTTTTTTGCAAAAAAGTTATACCAAGATTAATGGTGATTCAACTGATTCATGTCAATTATTAAAAAAACTCATGCTGTCCACACGAGTTTATAATCTCGGTCGATAAATGTTGCCCCCCAGCCATAGTTCACATAAAAATTTAACCTCCTACTTGTTAAATTACAAGCCTACTTCAACTATATCAGAAATACATTCAACCCCCCTATCTCAAGAAAATCAGCGTCTCAAAGCTTCCTCTCCAAAAAAAAAACAGACAACAAACCTGTAACTTACAAGTCTCTAACCAGACCTCAGCGCGCACCTCTCCTTCCGCAGGCGCGATAACAGCCGACAACGCGAGCGCTCGCGGCCGATGAGAAAGCTGAATTCGAGCTGCGGACCTCGCTCGCAGAGTCGACATGCGCGCGGGTGCGCACGCGGCTTACACGAGCCGAGATACGTTAATCCGACGAATGATTGGCGCAAAGCTTCGGTAATCCAGTGTCGCGCGGGCCGCCACACTTGGTCCCGATAAGCCCGCTGTTTTATTAGATATATCGCGCAGGACCGCCGCGGAGCCGGGGATTACTTCTTAATTGAAGTCGGGCCTCTTATCTGGGCGTACATCGCGACTGCCTAGGTACAGCCGAGAGCGAGTGCATTGAATGTTTCGCGGAGATGGATGAGGGAGAGTGCGTGGGAGGTTGGCGATCGGTTATTCGGGGCGCTTAGTTGGTGGATGGTATCGGGGAGTTACCGGACGTGGGCAGTTTGTAGGAGAGTTGATTTGCTTGGGCGATTTTTTTAATAGTTTGAGTATGTGGTCTGAGTGTTTGAGTGAAAATTTGCTTGTGATGGAAGTTTTGAGACGTGGAGTTTTAGGCAGATAAGGGAAAATTTGTGACTTATAGTTTTTGGTAAAGTTTAATGTAATTTGGTACCAATGTTCTAATTGATTCAGTCAGTTTATATATAAAAATCCAGCTGCACAGATTTGAAATGGAAAGACTTAATTTATGTGAATATCGCTACGGAAAACTTTTTGCGAACGCTTCTCGAGAGATTGTCTCAGTTGAATCACCCACAAGTTTACGAAATTTAAAAAAATCAACAGCTATAAACAATCGAAAATATTTTTCTCAAACTCGAATCCAGCGCTGCCAAACAACAGCAGTTGACAAAACAGAAAAAAAGTTTATATTTTTCTATTCAACCCTCCAGCGTTATACGTCAGTGAAATTCCCGAGCCCGGCGCAGTTGCGGCGCATTCTTCGTCCTCGGCAGCGCGTCTATATATATATATATATATTTCAATAACAACGCGCCAATCCAATAAATCAGCCGGCCAGACAATAAACTCGATCGAGTAAACAGGCGAGCGGCTGCGCGCGAAGCGTCCGGCTCGCGCGCCGCAGCGGACGAAACTCCCCCCCCCCCTCTCAAAGGCGATGCCCTGTCAAAGAGTCCAGTGCTCCCGCAAAAAAGCTGTGCAAGCCGGCCGAAAATGTAAATGAAATCCCGCGAGAACTGGAGCGATTCCGTTGCGTCACCGTCAGCGATCGAACGCCTACACAGCACGGAGCCTCACAATGCGCACGGCCATACATGTAAACAAGCCGATCCTGCAGTTTTCGGCCGCTGCGCCTCGTCAGTTACTTCGATCGCCAAGTGTATGTATGTGTGGGGGTGTAGGTACGTTGGTGGTTGTGGAGAGTCAGAAGAGTGTATATACGGACGGATAAGTTTTTAGAAAAGTTTGGCGATCGCGTGCGCCGGATGTACGCGACGATTCTTCCCTCGGCGAGTTTCCGAGACGTGGCCCGTCGGGCAAAAAGAGATCGAGGGCCGAGGCTAGTGAAATGGACGACGTATGGTCTGGGCGATGGATAGGGGCGCGCCGGTTTTGTCGAGGTTTTTAACGCTGGGCTTTTCGGATTGGTGGAATGAAAAAGTTTGCAGTGTTTGTAGTGTTTGGGGGGATGAAGGGGAGGATGGATTGACGGGAGTCTCGTGATGGTGATTTCTATAATGTTAATTTAATTGCTGTGAAAGTATGGATGAATGATAATTTAATTTATATAATTTTTTCTAATTTGCAAAGAATATTACTGGTGGAAATCCGAGTATGTTGTAATTGAGAAAGTAAAAGATGGTCAATAAAAATAGCTTGTTTTTTTTAATAAAATAATTTTCATAATTAGTTGTAACACTTCTTAGCTCAACTTCCAAGAATATTATTTACTCTAAGAATAAGAATAATATTAGAAAGTTCTGAATTAAAAGCAGGTATTAAAAATTTCGATAAATTAAAAATTCTAATACATTTATTATTTATGAATTCTAATTTAAAAAAAAATTAGTAGAATACTACTTTATATTTGAGCATAAATTTTTAGTATCTCTTTGATCTATTATACTTACTATCTAAAGCATATGTACACAGTTTAGAGTTGATAAGCTTCTAAGCTGTTTTTTATTATGAAAGCAATATAAAAACTTTGTTTTTAATTTACACACTATTGGCTACATGTATATATCCGATTTGGTGTAGATATAGCTGTTTTCCGATTCCTGTAAATAAACTTACTTAAAAACAAAAAGTTATATATGTAATTATCCAGTTATGTTATGTACAAATATTTATCAATTTCGTTGTCAATTTTATGACATTTATTTATCAAAATTTAACTCTCTTCCAGCTAGTTGTTTTTTCATTGATTGAGAAACGGAGTATAATAAAATGTACGCCTATTTTTTCGATAAAAAAATGGTATGCCAGTCTTGATGTCTCAATTACACTCATAAATACTTATAGATGCGCAATTTATATAAAACTTTGTTCAAATTCATAAAAAAATGATTAAAAAAGTAAATTTAAAACATGTACATTTTTTATTATATTATAAATAAATAAATGAATTTTCTTGTTAAATTTGTGATGCTTCTTTTTTAAAATTTAACTCTCTATGATCTAGTGGTTACGTCATTAATTAAATCATCAAGATTAGAACGACACGTGCGTCTATTTTCTTAAGAAAAATAATACGCCAATATTAATGTCTGAATTATGCAAGTAAACACAGGTGCGCTATGTACAAACGAGGCGCGCACTTCCACATTTTTGAAAGGCCCCCTGTATCGACCTTGCCTATATAAAAAGACCTTATCTTATTGTTATTCTACTGTTATACTTCTGGTCATAAATCTTCTAATAATAAAGCCGAGTTGGGACTGTCAAAAGTAAGAGTTTTGATTTTCTAAATGTTTACTCTGCAAATTAGCATGTGTATAATATTTGTACAAGACGGTTCAGTCATCGAATATTTTGAATAATAGTTTTCAGTATTTTTTGTTTTTATCAGTTATCTTTTCTAATTTACTTCAACTACGTCAAATTGGATATACTTACCTTAGTTAAAAAATGGTTAATAATATTGTCGTAATAAAAGTAGATATTATTTCCACCTATTTTTCTTAAACGTTGCAAATTGATAAAAAATGCATTTTATTTCAGTAAAAAATACCCCATTTCAAAAAGCTATTCCTATGTTAACTACCAATTTCTTACTCCACCAGACATTGATTTAAACATTCACCTATTCATAACAACCAAAAACATTTCCAAGCAATAAAACCAGATCTCTGCCCTGCAGATTCATCCATTTAATTTTATACCAAATCCATCGCAAACACTCTAAAATTTAGTCGCAGCCCGTAAAAAAAATTTCAACGAAATCGCCGCGCAAGCCATTCCGCTGAATTGATCGGGCCCTTCTCGCAGCCAGCCCAACTCTCTCTCTCCGTAAAGCAAGTTTTTCGGAAAAAGCTCCGATCGGAAATGAAGATACATCGGCCCCTCGGCACGTCGCACTTCGTTCCGTCTCCTCCCTTGACTTTACGCCCTCCTCCGCGCTCAAGTACGCAAGCAAATAGGCAATATCGCTACGGAGAACGCCGAAAGCTCCACGTAATAAAGGGACACTGCGCGCGCGGTGAAGACAAACTTCGCGCCAACTATGCGAATTTCCAAAGAGCCGGCGCTATAGTAGTAGTGCCGGGGACGAACTTTTCTTCTTTTCGCCGTCGCGGCTGTCTTCGCGTGTACTTCGCTGGCGCTTCTTGGCCCTTTTTTTCTCTTTTTTTCTGGCCCTCTGCAGCGCGCGTGCAAGAGAGAAACCTAGTTGCAATCTAGGGCGCGGCCCTCTCGACTTTTTAAAAGTTTAAAGGATCGCGTTTATGCGCGAACTTTCAGGAGAGCGAGAGAGTTATGCCCTTTCCCCGCGATGTTTAGCTATTGAATTTCCATTCCCCGCCCTGCGAGCCTTTTTACGACACTTTAACATTCGGTTATATATTTATAGGGCCAGTTAGACGCGAGTAGGGTAATCGCAAAGATTTCTCGCTTTCGGCGCAGTTTACGGGTTTTATTAGGTACCAGTGGATGCTCGATGCTTAATAATTTTTAAGTTAAGTAAATTATTAGTCGTACTGAGATTTTAAATATGAAACATTTAATTTTCTTATTATTGAGTGGATGATAAAAGTTAATATCTTTCTTTTTTGATGCGCTGTCAAAAGGGATTCTATAAATGAAACGTTTATTTTACTTTAAAAAGCCTTAACCCCATTATCTGACTCGCGATCGAATTCAGCAAGCATCATCTACGTCATAGCTTCATTCTTGAATAAAGTCGACGTCAATTTGTTTAATGTAATTATAACTACTACATATTTAAATAACCGGGACGGCAAGAGTCTTTAATTATTTAAAAAGATAATCTTGTTACCTTACTAAATGGAGTCATTTGTACCCGAGTTGGGGACTCTATAACAATGCTTATTTTTGCCAAGCGTAATATTCAGAATACGTCTGATTTTATTCCTTGGTAAAATATGAAATCTCCATAATGCGAATGTATAGCTCATTCGTTATTTTGATATTTCTGAATGAGAGTGATGATGTGTTTAGTATAGAAATGTAAGAATACCGAATAAAAAGTTAAATAGATCCTCAACATACAATAGCTCCTAAAAATAATTGTAGCGCCTAGTTAGCTCCTAGCAAAACTTCAATTATTGGAGCTAGCTAATTAATGTTCAAATTGGTTAGCTTCTAATTTCTCGCCCTACCACACCCGGATGTATCTACTTGACACTTTCTTCGCTTTTCCAAACAAACAATCGAATTTCCATAAACCACCACTACACTTCGCCGACCGGACCCTAAGCTCCCGCAAATGACCAACTCCGCCGCAACG
>JAPYZA010004930.1:0-17095 GCA_030522685.1 Eupelmus azureus | reverse complement strand
ATATCGCGACGAAATGCCTTGGCGCGATAAATCACGATTATTTGACCGAAGCTTTACGCCGCTGGCAGTATATTTTACTTACGTAGTCACACGCTCGGATCACAGAGCGGCCGCGTTTTTTTCCCGCGAGCGCGCGGGGGGTATTACATTTTTAAATGGTTTTGTACGTTTTGAATAGCAATGGGGGGTGTTTGAGCGGCCGCGCGCGAGCGCGAGGAAGGAGCGAGCGAAAAGAGAGAGAGAGAGGCCGCACGCTCGACCATCTTTCATGGGAAAAGCTGGGCGCGAGAGGTGAACGAGAGGGTTGGGGGTGGCTGGAGAAACGCGCGCGCTTGCGGGGGTGCCCGAGAGCGGCAAAAGGAGGAAGCGCTCGTTGTGTCAGACGGGCGCCAGCCTCATTTACGAAGCTTTCGCTGGAACTTTGCGGCCAAGAATTATAATTAAGATCCACCGGCTCCTTCTCCTAGCTCCTCTCTATCTCTCGCTCTCTCTCTCTCTCTCGCTCTCCTTCTTGTCTCGTCGTCGCATTACCTCGTTCCACCCCCGCCCGGGCGCTTGATATTACATTCCATTCCGCGCTGGATCAATCCTCTAATGGCCGGAAGTTTAATTTGTGCCGGGGCTACAAAATAACAGTGATAATTATTATACTTCGTCGGTATCGGTGTGCGCCGATGTACAACAATAGAGCGAGAGAGAGAGGGAAGGAGAGTGGGGAGAATGGGAATTAAGAGAGGGCGATAGCGGGGGGCAATGGATGGATAAAGAAGTATCTTTCAGCGAGAGAGAGGGAGAGTAAGAGGGAGATTTCTCCGAGCCGCAAGTTTGCTAGTCGATTCTTGCGCGCTTATGCCCTGGCAAAACTAAGACTTATAATTAACGAGCTGAAAGGAATAAACTTGCGCGCGCGCGCGCGCGAGAGGAAGAGAGACGAGAGATAGAACAGCCACGGCCGACGATGCTAATGCGCGGAATGGCGAGTTTAACGATGAATATCCTGTTTCCTCGTTAACATTTCAAATTTTTCTTGCGCGGGAGCAGCTGCTCTCTGGGCACCTTTCTCACCCCTCCGATTATCGGCAAGGAGTCGGCTTTGTAATAACAGGATTTTCGTATACTTTATTTTCGTCTTATCATTAAGAGACATTACCTTATTTCTCCCCACAGTATGGAACTGTACCGTTAAATTAAAAAACCATTAAAGTAATTATACATATTTATATGAATTTTGTAAATGTTGACATCTGGGTAATTTTTTTATTCACAAACTAAAATTAATGTAATGAAATTACTCTACGTTTACTCCCTGAAAATATGGCAAAAATTGTGCAAATTTGAAATTTAGCAACTTAGCAACTACATAAAGATTTGAACAGCAATTAATGTTAAAATTACATTAATCAAAAAATGAATAAAAAATTTCTTTTCAACAAACCAAATAATTAGTAATACATATCCAAACCACTTGTCTGATTCAACTCGCAAATACTCAACTATCACACCAAACATATCGAAGCGCACATATTTATCAAAAGTAAACAGAAGGCAGCAGCGTGCATAAAATTTTGACGCTCATCGCCCTTAGCTGAGGCTGTTTATGCTATTCACAAATCAGCCGTTGTATTTGCTCTCGGCGCTCGCTGGAATGCAAAGGTTCTCGTGTGTATCAAGCCGGCATCAGCAGCGGCGGTGGTGGCGGCAACGTTCACTCGTGCGTTCAGATATACATTTTTTTGAGAGGGAGAGAGCGAGAGGGAGAGAGGCGCGTATCAGGGTCTGGGCACCCATATGAAGCCGTTATCTGCACCGATTCAGCAATATTTTTACATTTACTGGCTCACCCCACGCCCTGACTCTTTTGCTCGCTCGCTCCCTAATCTAATATTGGCAGCCTAACGAACGCGCGGCTACAATGCAGGCCCGTTGGCTTATACAGCTTCCGATTACGATGTAGGATCCCAGAATTCGATCTACAATTTGCGAAGACTTTTGCCCGTGAACCGTTTTTTTATGACTTTTGCTCGAGCGCGGCCCGCGAGCTAAAATTTAGAGTCGGAATATCGAAAATAGAGGGAATATCTTTTTTTCCCCGGAACGAGAATGAATTTTTTAAGTATAAAGTGTAACGCTTGCTGAAACCTATAGGTCTGTATCCTTTAAAGAGAAATATAGCAGAAAAAAGGTAAATGTTTTACTCCAACCAGTACGCATTTTTTAAATTCTTTTCAATATTCTAGAATCACAAGTGTTTATAAGTAATGATTATTTTTATTTATAACTGTAAAACATTCTTATATACTTTGTATTAAAAATGCATTTCTATTATAAATATAAAAAATATATATTCTATTCGTTAAAAAAAAGTAACTTTAACGCAAACATCAAAAATTGATGCAGTCTAAAATATACAGGCAGAATACATGACTATTGCATATCGGTGCAAAAATTAACAGACAATAAAAAAATGATTATTTCGAAAATTTCATTAAAAAAATATTCAATTAAGTAAATATCTTGATTTTGAAAAAATTTATAATTTTTATTTTTTATTTTTAATGATAATTAATTTTCATGGGTATATCGCAGATTTTCTAATTGTAATGTTATTTCTAATTATTGTACGTTCTAATTGTATCCGTTAATTCTTGCCTTGAGAATTTCTAAAAAAAAGTTTCTCATTATTTATCACTTGAGCAAATCAATCTTTCAATATTATAAATAATGCAGATGAAGTAAAAGACAAAAACAAAGACTGCGATTGTTACATATTCGAGAAGAGAAGCGGCCAGGGCACGTTAAGCATCAGTTATAAAACTTGAATTGAGCGTCTGCCAAGTGATGCGCGACAATTGCAAAAATAATTACTGATATCCAACGGGTATTGATTCCTCCAACAGATTGAACTATAATAATGGAACTGATTTTCGCGGTTCACGTAACCAGTACGGGCTGCGAACTGTCGAATCGAGGGTTCGCGCGCAGTTGAGCCGTTGAGTGGTTGTGAGTCACCTTGGACCAAATCAGTGGTTCTTCATCTACATACAAATTATTCATACAACGAGTGCTGTTATCACTATATCGACTTTCCGCATTAATTTTGCCCAGAAAATTCTTTTTTCATATTTTATGTTCGTTGTGCCGGTATTCTTTATTAAAGTAGATTCATATAACAATTTTTTTTTTTTCATAAAAATATTTGTATTTTAACCGAATCTATAGAATGTATTACTTCTGCAAAAGTTATTTATAAAAGTTTTTAAATACAAGTTAATAAACATAGTGTAATTCATATTTACGATAAAAGTAAATAAAAATAAGCGTGCTCGAAAAAGTTGTACGGTCAAAAATATTATTACATTTACGTACATTCACCTACATAATTTTGAATTAAAAAAAAAATTACAATACCCAACACAATTTAAATATGAAAAATAATTATTTGTTCTTCAACTCGAAACAAAAATCATCATTCAAAAGCAAACGCACAAAAAAACCGATGAACAAATAAAAAATTTAAAATCCAAATGTAACGAGGCCTCGAGTAAAGAAGCCGCTGGGAGCCACTGCTAGTCAGAGTAAGCGAACCCTACACTCGACGCAGCGCGGCGCGCGCGCCCTTGTATAATTCCACCCTTACAATTATCCCCAGCATTAAAAACACGATGTTAATTTCCCCCCAGCCCCGGCTGTGGGCCGAGGCTCTCGAGAGCAACGAACAGCAGCGCGGCAGCCTCGGCAGCCCCTTCAAATCAATCGATTAGTAATTCCGCGCTCGGAACCTTCGCCTAATCGAACTCGCTCTCTCTCGCTCTCTCCCGCGCGCGCGCGCGCGCACAGAATGCTCGTGATTCTATATACTTGGGGGCAGCTAGCGCGCGCGCGCGCACGCCTCCTGCCTCGGCGCAAATTGCATACCTCACGGTCAAATCATCCGAATTTAATTAAACAATGCGCGAGGAAGGAGGACGACGCGCGTGACCGTTGGCTCTGGACTACTTTTCGTCCGAGGGCCACGTCGGGTCACTTTGGACTTGGGGCAAGTTATGTGACGGACGTCCGATGGATAATCGAGTAATGCTGAGGGCTTGGCCTGTCACGGTTTGGGAAAATATTTATTAATCGTTTTCTTATTTGTTCGATGTGGAATGAAATTGTTGGAAAGTAATTCATATCGATTGGATTTCCAGCTCAAATCTTGATTATATTCTTTTTAATTAAAATTAAAAAAAAAAAAAAACAATAGTGATAAATATTATATTTATAAAAGTAATTATAATATATGTAAAAATTAACATTTTTCCAATTCAACAAAGGCTCATCAGCTTAACCTTAGCAGAATAGTAATCCAAATATTTCAGCAAACAAAGCTCTCTTTTCTCATATCCCGGCCGCAAAGCAAGCGTATCCCCGATGAAAGGAGCTCGGCGCGCCTCATCGCAATAAAATCGCCGCAAGCAGATCCCCAAGTTTGCCCCATAGTTGGCGCTGACCGAGGCTCGCTTCGAATCGGTATTACCCGCACATAGACTCTTGTACGCATTAGTCATGCGCCTCATTCGCGAAGATAGAGCGAGACGGACTGCTCGAACGTCAGCCCCTGCTTGCGCGCTTCAGTTGCGTGCGTGCCCAAGTGGTCCGGACGCATTATACAGACGCATACATATATATATAGAGAGAGGGGGGGGGGGTATAATTAGGGACTCGAAGGGGTGGCCGTCGTCATTGCAGGGACGACGTAGACGTCGTCGAGAGAGAGAGAGAGAAAAGTAGGGGGGAGAGGGGAAGCGGTAGAAGAGGCTGACAGATGTGGGAGCATTGTTTTACGCCGAGCAGCAACCCTTGCTCTGTCTCGGTCGCGCTGTGGGGCGCGCGAGAGAGCGAGTTACTCGGCGTGCTGTGATTTAAAATGGGGCTCTCTCCGCGCGCGCGCGCGCTTGCGATTTTTGTCGAAGCCCATCCGGCAATGAGCAAGCGAGCAGCAAGCAGCCGATTCGCGAGAAGCACGTTCGGCCGATAGCACGCGCACTCCGAGCTCCTTTGTTATATACCTCCGCTTTCTTGCCTGCTCTTTGTCGTTCGCGCGCGAGCGCTTTAATACCTCTCACGCTGTTTATCTTTGTTATGTGCTCGCGTAATGTGGCATTGTCGCGAGCGAGCGGCACTGTGAATTCTCACTGAATTTAGCCGCCATTTCGAGGGGATCGTCTTTGCGAATAAAGTCTACTTTGCGCGCGCATTGAACTTTTGGGGTTCGATGTGGACGTGATGTTAAATATAGAATTTCAATATAATTAAAATGATTAGAATAATGAATTTTTTTACCTTGAATGAGACTATAGTTTTTCCATAAAAATTTTACATTATACATAGTAATAATCTATTGCAACGATTTCTAATGCTCAGCTATAAAGAAAATGACAGTACAAGTAATAACCCACTCTAAATTCGAAGAGCCCCATTCTTCGCGCTGTATTTTCGTACGAAATTTAACTGCGATTCGGGCTGCATTTACACGGCCGTTCATCCCCGTCGCTCAAGCGCGTACAATATTCCAACTCTTTTTACCTCATTCCCCCGCATTTTCCCCTCTATATATCTGTCGTGTTCTTTTTTCTCCGTCAGCACGCGGGCAAAACTCTTTTTGTCAGCGCGCTTTTTTTTCGGCCAACGAGCGCGCGCACGCGGGCCCTTCTAAAAAGCATCGCTCGATGATCGTCATGAGAAAACGCGCGACTGCATATGCAACGGGCCGCGCGCACGATTTTCGTTATAGATTCTCGTTGAGCGACTTTTTTCCTTTATTTCATTTTCGGAACCGCACGCACGCACACACGCGAGGAGAAAAAATGTAAAAATAAAATTGAGGCTGAAATCCCCGTTGTTGAAATATGCATAAATGAGTCTCAAAGGTGTGTGCCAGGGATTTCCCGTTGGGTTTTTAATTTTCGCAGCTGCTAAATATTTCCGAGGCAACCGCGCTCATTTCGCATTCGGGCTGAGCTTTTTTAAACGCGCGCCACAAGCAATGCTATTATATTTATGTATTTGAGCGCGACTACTCACGCCCTGAAGCTTATTAAGCCAGCTCGCTCGGCGGCGCGGACTGCGAGAGGCGCAAAACATTGTATAAGTTGCTTTGAACAAGTGGTTGCAGGTAAGCGCGCCTGATAAATGTTTCATTACGGAAAGGCTAAATTGCAATTTAGCGTGTAACTTTAACATTAATGGAAGGCATTATCAAACGAAATCAGTTATTTGGATAATAGCGCTTCATTAATTATCAAATTTTTACTTATTTTCTCATAATTTATTGCCTAATCAAAATCTTCGCTAATTATCTCAAGTTCATTATTAAATCAATAAAAGTGCTGAGGCCAAATGAATCGGTGGTTATGGTAATCAAACTTCCACTCATTTACGATCTATAACAGCGTGCTCGCAGGACTATAAAATAATAAGACTGTTGCTTAATGCGACTTTTAATAACGCCTTAAAAAAAATGAGCTGCTTGCAGCGTCGATCGAGCCGTCGAACTTTAATAACCCGACATTACAATGTGATTCTACGACCCTTACCTAGTGAAACGATGCATTATGTAGACTGGTACTTATAAGGGTGAGAGTGAGTCGCCTATTCGAATTTTAATTTATATACTCTCCCCCTCTCACTTTCTTTCAAAGATTTCGATTCAATAATCAATTTAATGAAACTGGTACTAGAGCGATTGTTTATTTAAATTAGTTTTATATCACGCCAGCATTTCTTATTCTAAAAAATGCTTTAAGAACATCTACTTCTTAAATTTTTATTTAAGTAGTTGAACTTCGACCACAAGCTACAAATTCTAAATACTCTTTTAATAAACCGTCTGAACTTCTCTGTCTTATAAAAAAATGCCATTATTACTTAATTTGAACGTTAAATAAATAAGATGCCTCAGATTTTTTAGATTTATGTATTGATGTGAAATCGTTTTTCTCTTTTCCTGTTAACCTCATTGCTCTGTATTTAAAGAGACTGCTCCGTTTTTGTACGTGCTATTTGATTCATTTATCGTAGATAGTTCAGTAGCATTAAGAGGATTTCGTAGCCGTATAACACATGAACTAATTTTGTTTGTATTAAAACTATTGTGTACTTATCATTATTTTATGAGCTGGGTGCCCTACCTATTACTATTATAGGGACATTCCGTTAAAGAATAAGGGATACCTTTTCAGTTTTCATTGAAGTTTTCAGTTTATTTGTGTAAGTAACAAAAAAATATGATACGATTCAAGGCTAGGCACTTGTAAAAGTCCTATGATTGCGAGAATCTTAGCACTCAATTGAAATCTTTATAAAGTCTATTTCCGGGCGACTATTACTGAAGCTGACCTTATTAATCAATCACAATAACCCCCAATTACTAGCATTACATCTAATATTACTCTAATTTGTTATGTAAGACATCTCATTGAGTCTGGGTTAGATTCCTCGCAAGCAGACGTATCTGTTTCTTTACTCAATAGTACGGTTATAAATGCTCTCGACGGTCAATGCCAATGAATTTATTTCAGTTGTGTTCAAACAGAAGAATAGACCGTAAATTATAGGCATCACTACTTTTAGTTTGCCTACGCTTCTAACAATAAGGCAATTCTTGCTACTTTAAGTAAAGCGAATTATGCATCCATCGAATCAAAGGGAAAACTTCTTTGAAGATAAGCAGTGTATTCTTCACTTCAACCAATTTTAATGTTTCGGATTTATATTTGGCTTGTACTTTGTTTTTGCGCACAATACAGCAGGTATCATTCGGGATATAAGGCCGTGAGACAGCATAGCATTTCTGATAGAACTGCATAGAACTTTTAAGTAATTTTTTTAATACCTCCATAAGAATCGCTACTTTTTTAGATATTTGGAAAAAACTTCCCTATAACCACTACGTCAGTATATGGATTTCAATGACTTGCTAGATCACTATCAGGCCGGTTTTGGCTGAGGTCATCGAGCACATATCACTCTCCTAAAAATCTAGATGATGTCAATCATGAAATTGACATGCGCATAATTGCTAGCTCCACACTATTTGATTTTTCAAGGTTTTTTACGCAGTTCCTTTTGTTTTACTTCTGGAAAAACTTTGTTCGATTGTCTATTTCAATAAGTGTCACCATTCTTTTAATGAAACATCTTGCAATTTTTGCAGATGGTACACAGGTCTATCAATTTTGTAATACAATTGATGAAACAAAATGTCAGAAAAATAAAATTAATAATCCTGGATAATGTACCTTAAACCTCATAACTCAATTTTGATTCTATTACGATTATATGTAGGAATTTTTAGCAAATGAATCAAGAACACAAAAGAATCTTGGCAAAAGTTTAAATTTACTAGTTTTGATTATGCGTACGAAATAAGCTGCAATCTTGAAACATGTAAAATTTGAAACTTTAATATACACTTAGCGCCTATGATATTAAAAATTCTTAAGCATGCCAGAGTAAGTCCCCATAGACTGACAAATATTTCGGTTTCACAATGTTAAAAGTATCGTATTGGCTAAAAAGTCTAGAATTACGGCATTGCCAAATTAAAAAGACGGTAAACCTTACGAATATTTAATTTCAATTTAAATGTTCTAATTACTTCTATTTTTTATTGCGCCAGATGGGGTCAAACCCTTAGGTCTAAATAAATAATTTAAATCTCAATCCCGCTGGTATATCCGAGAGTAATTACGGACCAAGCTAGTACGAAGAGAGCATGTGTAGTCACACCTCTCATTAGGTTTTTGACAGCCCTTCACGCGCGGATCAGCCCCCCCCCCCCCACGCTTGCCAACATTCACGCGTACACACGCGAGTCCCGAAAATCTATCCTCTATGCCTTTCCTTATAACCCCCACTACCACTTCTCTCTACGCACTTTATATACACACAAGTAGGTCTTTCTCTCCTCGTTTGCTTCCTTTCTCTCTCTCTCTCTCTCTCTCTCTCTCCTGCTTCTATTCTTTCGCTCATCCAGCCCCTCGCTCGCTTGCGCGATTTTCTCGGCTCTTTGTTTCTCGCGCTGAATGTACGTGCGTACGATCCCCCTTGGCATATTATACGCGCGGGCAAGGCGCATAAATCGTGCGCGCGCAGGCTCGGATATGTCGAAGTGTCGGACGGCAATTAAAATATTCAGTGATGTCACGCGCGCGCTGCTTTATACACTCCCACACTGGGGTATCTGATTGCGCGTTTCAGCAAGGGAGAGAGAGAGAGAGCTCTTTGACTCCCTTTTTTTCTACTTAAAGTTTAGCGATTTTTTTCCTCTTCATAATAGTCCTTCATTTGGGTACTTGGGACATAGGCTAACAAATTGCCGCTAATTATACACGAAATTTGCTTATAAATTTTTCATGCCTTCAATTATAACGACGGTTTATCGATAATTTAAGCGTGGATAATGAAGGTAATAACTTTTTTTTTTAACTCTGCTATTATTATTAAATTTTAAAGCAATTTATACTGCTCAATTAACACGTAAGAAGTGTTACATCCAGTAATTAGGGCTCTTAAACCTTTCATTATTAAATGACCTTTCAAAGTGTATAGCAAACTTTATTTATCTGCAAATTAACTATACATGTATTCAGTGTCAAAAAGAAAATGCAGTAAACATATTATTCGGAGAACAAACAAATATAATGGGTATTCGTTATTTTTCTTTGATTGATTTCAGTTCCAACAACTGCTTTTTTTACACGATAAATAATATTTCTACTTAAATAAGTAAAAATATAAAAAGTTTGAACTAAATGATACTTAAAAATTTATTAGTTTTGACTTTTAAGTTAGAATATAGAAACATTTATTAAAATGTTTAGTTTTTAAATATTTTGATAGTAGTTAATAATGTTAACCTTTCAATGCAGTTATTTTCCAAGAATTTAAATATTTATTTTATAAAATAAAATTAGTAAGAAAGATGCATCTGCTTAATACATCATCAATCTGAAAGCAATTTGCGAGGTGATGATTTGTAGCGCATCAATCGGTAGTTACAAACGGTAGACAATAATTTATTAGCCGAGAGGGTCGAGACAAAGAAATCTCCACTTTATTATTCTCACCTACCTTTCTTTGATGATGAGACTAGACTTTAAGCTTGCGAACGAGAATGAGTGTAAGACACGGAACGAGAGCAGGTATGTCGGGCAAAAAACTGGCTCTACAATGGCGAAAAAAAGTCGAAAGCAATGAAGGTGTGAGGCAATACGGAGAAAAAGCTGTTCTGCTTCATTAGGGATAAAATGAGAATTTCAATTGTCGATAATGTGATTATTATTTTAATATGCATACTATATTTTAATGTATTTTTTATGTTTGAAATAATAGAATTAATCACAGACCTTTCAACTATTTTTTCTCGCGAAACAAAAAAATTTAGAAAAAAAATTCAACCTCGCATAAATCTTTTTGTAACTAGCGTCAAGCTTTTGTCGAACGCGTATTCCGGCGCATATTCGAAGCGTGCAGAAAAAACTTTTTAAAACTACCTGCAATTCTCAATTACATCCATACATTTCCAGCCTCAAAAGTTACAATGCCATTAAGCGCGCCGAAACGCAAAACCCCGGCGTTACCAAGCGAGGCAAGAAAAAAATTATTCCTTGCATATATTGAGAGCTACACAGCGCCCAGATACAGCCGCAGACAAAGCAAAATTCGCAGTGATAAAACGAAAGGAGAGCGAGCTCAGCGTGCTGGAGTGAAGGGTGTATACGACGACGTCGAGTGAGAGAGAGAGAGAGAGAGGCGAGTGTGCGTGGCTTAATTTCCTGCTAAATTACTACTTTAATAGGAAAGATGAACGCCGCTGATGAGGAGGGTTAGCCGGAATATAAATAGGGAGTATATCCCCCCGTCGCGCCGGACCCTTGCAGGCGTCTCTCCCTCGTCGGTTCTCGTCGTCAGCCCCCGCCTCGCGGCGGCTCCAAGTTTTCACTCGAGAGCCGCTCCTGTTGCGCCAGGCGTGACAAAGGATGCAAAAATCTCGAGCGAGCGAGGAGCGAGCGTGACTACGCGGGGATGTAAAAACACGAGAGGTGTCCGCGCGAGAGCTACTGCCATGATTTTACACGGGGTGGGACGTGCCGTGACTTTGCAGGACTTGTGCCTTCCTTCTTTTCTTCTTCTTCTCCTTTTTCTTCTTCTGGTGATGCTTCTTTCGAAGATGAGGGTAGAATGGAGGAGTAACGAGAGGACGAGTCGTTGACCTGGTTCGATCGGTAATTCGATCGTGAACCGCGAACCGAATGTATTTTGAAATTAGTGACGCGAAAGTAGCCGCGGTTGTGCTAAAGTTGAAGGCCCTTGCTTTATTTTATTGACTTGTTTTTCTGCTGCTCGGTAAAGATACGAATGCGAGGCGTAATGGCCAAGTGATTCTGGAATCTGCAAGATCACGAAACTGCTTCGCGTTTTCGGCGTGTTTTTGTCATGTTGAAGGGTTTAATTATTTCAATTTGACTTGACGAAACGCGAATTTCGGCCCGAAAAACATCAAAGATTTAGCTTGGCTTTATTAGCCGCGACTCTGAGAGGTTACAACCGATTTTTTCTTAGCTCACTCTCGGTCTCTCTTCTCTTTCTTGTAATTCTAAGAAAAATGCATGAAATCAACTGTTTTTCACGAAAAAACTCGAGATCTCTCGGGCGTAATTTATTCGTGAATCGATATAGAAAAAGAAAAGAAAGTAAAAGAAAAGGGGGGCGATTGTTTACGTGGTCTCTTATATTTATTAAATGCTCTCAGGCATCTCGCGCTGGGGCCTAGGCTATCCCGGGGCTCCTTGTAAAAGTAATTAAGAGAGCGACGAGAAAAAACAGCCGAAGACTTTGCATTATGGATAGCCATTCGAATATTCATAAAGAAGATGAGAGTCGCGGGAATAAGGCAAATCAGCCCAGGGAAGGAGCTGGCTCGGTGTCGAACGCGGTCGCATGAAAGCAGGGCGTGAGGCTCGCTATTCCTGACCGAATCGCGCCCGTTTTTTCCTCGTTTAATTACCGATCTCTTCGGTAATTCCTTCTTTGTATTCGGCGGCTCAAGGAAAAAGGAAATTCGCCCGGCACAAAGGGAAAGACGATCGTTTAGTCAGAGGAGGAGGAGGACGTCTTGGAGGATGCGGCTGAGCCTCCGAGAGCGCAGGCTGATCTGGCCGCGGAAGTAACAAACATTGTGTTCCTTATCTCGGAGCCGAGGCGCGCTCACAATTAATGCCGGAGAGAGAGAGAGAGAGAGAGGAAACCCTTTGGCTTACAGGCTCTCCTTGTCGCTTTCTTCTATCCTTTGCCCAGGCGACCGAGATGGAGCCGAGCGCGCGCGAGCGAGCCCAAAGCTTCGCCTTTGGTGCTTTCCTTAACGCCGTATTACTTATGTAGATGAGCCCCTTGCAGTTTCTATACATTATTTGCTAGAGAGGCGCTGAAGGGCGCGTCCTTCTCTCTCGCTCGCTCGCTCGCTTCTCGGAGGTTAGTGTATATATATAGGTAAAGAGAGAGAGAAGGGGTTAGAGGACGAAGGGTAAAAGGCGCTGAAGTTTCAAGATTATACATCGACATCGAGGAGGAGGATTCTGTATAAATATCTGGTTCGCATTGAAAGCGAAAGAGAGAGGGAGAGAGAAAGACAAGGCGAGATATCCGCCGTTGGTTTATTAAGGAGACGACGCTGTGTTTAACTTGAGGCGTTGAGAGAGAGAGACTCTTCAATTAAAACTCCTCGTGCATGAATTATGACATCGGAGGCGTAAAATTGAAATTCGCGCCTAATTGACTCCTTGGGAGAGGACACGCAGAGGAGAGAGGGAGAAAAAAAGAAGTACAGCCCCGTTCGGTAGTACCGCTTGATTGTACGAATATTTTACGTAACTCGCGCGCGCGCGCGCGAGGGAAGCGCCGGTGCATCGGTATTATACAATATCTTGTTCGCCAGGCGCGACCCTTACTTGCATCTCAAGTAACGCGGACTGCATAAATCCTCGAGCGAGTTACGGGCTTTTTCATTTGGGCGCATTAGCGATTCTCGCCATTTATTTCTAGTTTGATTTAATCGCGGCGCTTATCTAAACTTGCAAAAATCAATTTTAGTTTATAAATTTTGAAAAAGAATCCGTCTTAAATTTGATATCAAATTATCTTTTACTTAAATGAGGCGAAAGAAATGCTGTAATGCATCGGAGCGAGCATGAATTGAATAATCAGTTTAAACAAAAAATGCGCGCTCGATTTAGAAGATGTTAAATTACGCATATGCCGAGCTATTTGCCGGCTGCTTGAACATTTTCTTGTAATGCAATTATGAATGTAAAAGCCTCGGCCGCTACCGCTACTCGAACAGATGTTCCGACGACTGCTTTGATCAGTAATTGAAAGTTCTTGATCATTCACGAGGCTCTCCCGCAATAATCGCTTGCATTAAATAATAAAAATCGATAAAATTGTAGAAAGAAATTCATTGGTAATTACTGTGGCACTCTAGAAGAGTTGGCAGATATAACATTTCGTGCGTGTATATTTTAAAAAAATTTAAAGCAATTTGAAGGATTAGGCAATTCGAAATGGAAAAGTAAAAATTCGTTTGCGCAAAATTTTTAAATGCAAGCGAAAAATACAGTTAAAAGTTCTTCTAGTTTGCAAGTGAGCATGAAACATTTAGCCAATCACGGGCTTTATGGTGCAACCAACCCAATTTCCTTACACCGGGCTCCCGCGAAATATCATGTAGAGGTTATAAATTGGTGATAGCCAGCGGTATATGCGTATGTGCGTGCGCGCTGCAGCGCGCTTCTAATATTTCTTGAATGTGTAAAGGGGATACATGAAATGGACATATTTGTGTGTGACGTATAGGCATACCGGCGCGCGGAATACACCGAGCTAGAAGATTTAATAGTTCGATTTAAATGCTCTCGGCTGCGTTGACATAACCTACAAAGTGTCCATCTTCTTGCTTAATGGAAGTTTAGTATTCCCATCGTCAAATATATAGAAACTGTACAAATTACTAAATAATTTTAAATTAGCTTTATCAATAATCCTTTTATGCTCGGATTAATCAAGTCACCTTAAAAGTTCAAAGACTAAATGAATAACGGAATAATATGTGTCATGACGTGATATACGATGTAAATTAGTTTAAAAATAATTTTTTAATGGTTTTATATGGCATTACATGATGTTTGACCAGTGATCATGTAATATCCTGTGATAACTAACTTGATTGTTGTTTCATAACCTCCCGAGATTTCTATTTAGATTGCATTTGCTGTAGAAATATCACAACTAGTAGTGTCACACTGTATACATAGTTCATTCTACGTGAACAATGTTTAAAAATACAAAAATTATTAAGACAAAATGTAAAATTCTAGTTCAATTTAGACTTTAGTACATTTAAGTTTTAATTCAAACATAACACAAATCTAAATCGAGCGCATCACAAGAATATAAACCACAAATTAATTACAAAAATCACAAGACACTCTGCCTTAAAATTCCTTGCACGCAGAAAGCCGATCTCTCGAATTGAAGCTGCTCGCGGCGAGTGAGAGAGCTGGGCCTGGTCGCAAAGAGGCGAAGAGGGGGAGAGGCGCGCTACTACTATATAATACCTTTAGCCAGCGCGCAGGAGCGGCAGCGCGCACAGTAGAACCAGCGGGAGATGTGACATTTTTATCGAGTCGTATATCGGAATGTAAATGCAGTTCTCGTAGCGCCGCGCTCGCCTGCCTCGCGCGCTATATCTGCTTTACGAGCGATTTTAGTATTCTCTCTCTCTCTCTCCTCTTCCTCTCTCATTGTCCGTCCTTCAATTTACTCGCTTTGCCTCGCGCTCTAGCGCGCACTCCGGCCCCGCGCGCCGGATTCAGTGCCTTTGCGGCATAAACCAAACGCACACCTCGGCTCTCTGCTGGCTGCAGTGCAGCCGCCGAGTGTACACGCGCACGCACAGAGGGAGGAGGGAGAGTAACGAGGTGATGTGGATCGCGCGCGAGCTTATCCTTAGGTCAGCCGAGAGTCGCGCGCTCGCGAGCTCGCGCTTTGGATACGGCGGATTTAAATGGCCGGCTGGCTTCTACTTGCTGCGTCAAATGTCGTTCTGCTGCTTTTATAATGAAGAGTTATGAAGTTTTTCATGTTTTCTGAAATTACGCGCTTTTTTTTCTTCGTGATGGATATTAAAGTTTTGTGGAAAAAAGTAATTTACTTTTTTGAGACAAGGTTCGTTTTTCCAAGTAGATGGCGTACGTCGTACGTTAATATCGCGTATTTAGATTTTAGTACAACAACATTTTTTATGACATTTATATTTTTAATTTTTTAGATTTTGTTTTACCGATGAAATATTTTTGAAAAAACTTATTCACTTATTGATATTTTATGATTATAAGTATAATTTTTTATCGTATTTCAATGTTAACTTTTAAAAGACATTGTTCGGAAGCTCATTATAAAAATACGTCAAAATACCGAGGCAGACTAACATAATATCGTAAATAAATTGTCTGCCTTTTTCATTTGTACATAGACATGATGTTTGTGTTTCGCATGAAATGCGAAAGTTTACGGGTGAAGAAATAAATTTATAGTGAATAAATATCGAATCCATTAGCTGCGTCAATCAGGAGAATTGAGCCCAGACTCGGACTTACTTGTTCTCATTTTCATCGAAGCTATTTCTGTAATTACAATTTGATGGATTTGCCGCTGAAAAAAGGCCTACTGTAACTTTGCGTGCGATCGCCTGCACAGTGTATTCAATACAAATCATTTAAATTCAACTAAAACTCTTGATTTGAATTGAAAAACGAGTTTGGCTTTTGAACTTTTTTGTGTGTCGAATATAAATGACTGACTTACGTCATTCACTTTTTTAAATTTTTTACTTTACAAATCAGGTTTACGTAAATAAACTTATTCGATCGTGTATCTTTCGCTCTTATTTCATAATCGTTAATCTTTAATTAAAGTTGTAATTTTAATGTATACTTGTTAGTTATTTTACTACAATACTGATTATTATATTTATTATAATATTAGTTGAACTGTTTTACAAAAATTAAAGTTTTATGTAAGTAAACCATAATATAGAGTCAAAATTGCATAGTCAACATTGGAATTCAAGTAAACTTACATTTCAACATAATATTAGTTCTCAAAATTAATCAAATCTTTGAGCTTATTTTAGACTATTTACATGTTTAGAAAGTGTAAGCGATGTAACGCGCGCTGCTCAACTCATAAAACAACATAAAATTAGAAAAATATTTGTTTAAACAAAAACTGGCGCAGGATTCGAATCGTCACTTGGCATTTAAAACTATTCTAACATCAGTTCTTTTATTACAACAAACGGCTCTTGGCATTTCGTTATCCCATTGTATTCTCCTTTTGTAGAGCAAGACTTTTTGTTGCGAGCATATAGAAAATAATAGCGCGGGCGGGCGCACAGGCGAATTCCGCCGTAATAAAATCGCGTCCCGAAAATATTTACATATTGCATTGTAAAAGTTGTAACTCTCTTCCATTTTTTTGGGGGCTTGAAGCGCATAAAAGAGAGGCTGCAGCGGCGCGCTGCTCGTCGCCGAAACAAAACAAAAGGAAAAAAAGGGGGAAAAAAAATTTGTTACAAGCATCGATGAATAGATGGGGAAGCGAGCCGCTGGCGTGCCGGACGACTGGCGAATTCGTCGTTTTCGGATTGCGCGCGCGCGCGCGGCGGCTGTGTGCTAGCGACATATCGCCGAGCCGGACTCGGAAGAAAAAGTGTGTCAAAAAGCAGCGGCACTTGCCGCCTACGTCGGCAAGGATGAATCGCGTTGTTTGCTCACTTGC
The DNA here is from genome assembly GCA_030522685.1 of Eupelmus azureus. Taxonomy (NCBI): domain Eukaryota; kingdom Metazoa; phylum Arthropoda; class Insecta; order Hymenoptera; family Eupelmidae; genus Eupelmus; species Eupelmus azureus. The sequence goes on along the minus strand of JAPYZA010004930.1, from coordinate 217 downwards.
GAATCCAGCTCTCTCCCACTCTCTAATGGCAAAAGTATGTGAAATGATTGTGAATGGAGATTACATAGGTGAAAAACAGCGCCCGTCAGCCGGCGCTCTCTCTCTCTCTCTCTCTCGCACACGCATAGACAGACACACATCGAGGCAAGCTCGCGGATCGAAAGCCCCGCGCATGATCACGCGCTTGGCCCGGGAGTGAAAAAAAAAAGAGCAAATC
>JAPYZA010004929.1:0-12838 GCA_030522685.1 Eupelmus azureus | reverse complement strand
ACACGTTACTTAACCTGTATGTGCAGAGCATCCATACGATTTCGTTCCGGCTTAAGAGCGAGCATAAAGAAGGAGAAGCCTGCACGCTTTACATACACGAAGGGCCCGTCGTCACCGGAGATGGCGCCTTGTCCGTTGCATAATTGCTTTGTACGCTGCACGCTTCACGCGCGCGTTCGCTGTACGTAATTACGCGGCTTTCTACGGCTGCGATAATTTTTCATGCGCCAGTCTAGCCTCGAGCGCGCTCGCTTTGCGCGAATTAAGGGTCTCCTTTGTGAATGTGTGCTGGTGTTGGAACTTTGTTTTTGAGATGGGAAATTTGTCGAGGAGTGTTCAAGTTGAAAATGGAAAAGTGCTTTTTAAGTTCAGTGTGATGGTATGACTTTATTGAAGAAATACTGCTTTGGACGTATTTTTGTTTTCGTATCTGTAAATAAAACGAAATATTTTGGTGTTTCGGGTTTTATTCGGTGCATAATACGTACTGCATTTATTAAAGTGACAGATACTATAATAGCTGCTTCAAAAACATTCATCTTCACTTAAGTCTCTCAAAAATCCTCATATTTCCATACAGTCTCGAGAATATTTACTCACCAGACTCTCAATTAATAACACTCCATCCTCCCAAAACTCCTAATAAAAACCATCCTGCCGACCCTCTATTTTCAACCACCTCATCATCCACAAAATCAACCGTGAAATTCAAATTTCTCCTTCGAACTCACACTTATTATTACCCCTTTAAAAAGCTCGACTCACACAAAGCGCTTAAAAACTCAAAACCACGCAAATAAGATAAAGCGCGGAGCCTTTTGAAAGGCTCACGGAGCACGCGTGCGCTTCTCTCCTTTGTACATAATGCATCGCCTCGCGTACTTCGAGAGAGCAGCAGCGACTCAACGTTGACTGATCGCATCCTCTCCCTTGAGCTCGCCTGCTCTTTTCGAGAATCCGTAAGCGAGTGTATATATACGAGAAGAAGGAAAGAGGCAGATAAGTGCAGAGGAGAAAATCGTCGCCCACGCGCGAGAGCCACGACGTTTTCTTCCCACGTGTGGGAATGGCTGCTTCTGGCGTACGCGATATAGTCGGCTGTATGGGTGATCTCTTATTCACAGCTGTTTGTTGAGCTTATAGGAGTTGTTTTGGTTGGGAGAGCGTTTTGGGAGGCGATAAGGACTGATAAGAGTTATGTCTTGCGTTTGGTGTTAGGAAAGTTGTTTGGATGAATCAGTGAAAGTGTATGTTTTTCACTGAATTGTCATATTTAAAATAATGAAATTCAATAATTAGACAATTTTTTGGTCATTTATCTGTTTATATACTTAAAAAATTTTAGTCTTACATATATTATGTCTACATTAGTATAATACTACTCTATTAAACCTAACATTACAAAACTAATTTCCCGTTTCTTTTTTTGTTACAGGTGAGTTCATTAATCCTCCCCACTTATCGGTCACTCGCAGCCTAACCACCACGTCCCGTACGGTAAGACGCCACATCACAAAAAAAAATAAAACTAAGACAACTACATTCCCTCCGTCAAACCATCCGCACAAGCCGCTCGCAATTAATAACACGCAAGAACACGAAAGACGCATAAACGCCTATTAAAAAAAAAATCCTCTTTTTCATCTCTATCCTCACAAAGGAGGAGGCTTTGAGGTCTTTATCGCTCTCACATCCGCTCGTCGAGCCAACGAACCGATCGATCGCGCGACGTATTATGAGGATCGCGCGCGCGAAAGAAACCTCTTAATAAACGTAGAGGCCACGCTGATCGATCGCTAAATTACTCATCACGGCGCGCAGCGCCTGAGCACAACGAGCCGAGTTCTCGACATTTCCGGGTTGGCTGCACCTTGTGGCTATGTGTGTGGAACACGTCGCGCGGTTAATAGTCGCGGCGGCGCATCTGGATTTTAGTACACGGTTTTCCGTTGCGCGAGCGTAGCATCCGCCGATGCTGTTGTCTGAGTAGTGGTGAGCGCTCGGGATGTAGGAAGTATTTAAGGTAGAGATTTTTTTTTACTTTGGAGGAAGCGCGATTTTCGTTTTTTTTTGGATGCGCGTAATGCTGGAGAAGAAAAGTTTAATCAGGGTAATTAGGGTCTGGTTAATAATAGTCGGGCTTTAAATAGGGTCTCTTTAATTTCCCATTTAAAATCGCGGGGATAGATGGCTGTAAAAGAAGTTTCTTTATTTTTAGTTCGATTTACTGTAACTGTCAAATAAACGGTTAATCTCAAAAATAAAATATTTTTGTATTGAATATTCAAATTAACATTTTCATGACTATCTTCTATAAAATAATAAACACCCCATTTAACATAATTTTCCCAAAAACTAATTTACAACCTCATCCAACATTTAACTTCAAATCAAAACCACCTCGACCATTAACCCATTTAAAATCCACTCCAACCACTCATTCCTCCACCCCCGCAATTCGGCCGCTAGACACTCGAAACGCGCTGCGACCTGCAGTAACATCCACAATCCCGACCGCTCATCTACAAGCACACACGGAGAGCCGGCGTAATTACGAGCTCGAAATATGCGAGTGCCGGCCGGCTGTGATGCTAATTACGAAAGCGAGAGAGAAAGATTGTTCAGCGGGCGCTGAGAGAAATGGGCATAAAGCCGTGATGGACGAGCCCGCTGAGCCGGCGAGCGACGAGGCTCCAGAGGCTCATCGTCGGTCCTGCGTCGAGGTGGTAGAGCGTGCATTGTCCTTTAATAATGCTGGCCTGGGATCATAATTTTGTTGAAGTATTTTGGGCGTTCATTAGGTTAAGTGCAAGGATAATGTTTGGTTGAGAAAGTGAGTTTATGCGGGGTTGTGAAATTTTGTATGAATTTTGCTTTTAGTTGTTTACGGAATAACTTATAAATAATGTATTATATAATAATGTACAATGTCGGTTTACAAATTTACTTCTTTATAATATATAAAATTATCACTAATTTATTTATAAATACAAATGCTGTGCTCTTAACAGAACATTGCATTTTTACAAAACCAAATTTCACTCGAGGAACGCGAAAGTTCCTCTATTTATCAACGAAAATTTGCGGTTAACTAACGAAACAGCGTCGCGCCAGAGAAACTTTCCACTACCCGCGAATTAGAATAATTAATACGGTTGTTATAAATTACGTAATTAGCATTGCAAGCGATTGCGCTGTTGTTTCTCACGGTATAGCATTATCTATTAGCTTTGCGGTCGTCGCGTTCTAATTTGATTTATCTTACTACAAAACTGCACCTCCCTCCGAACTTCCACTTTCATATCCAGTGCGCTGCAAACTAAAAGCCGATAGCGACAAAAGCGTTCGCCTCGCCGTTAAAACACCAGCTATCGTCCCTGGAATTTCAATCAAAACTTTCTAATTAAATCCAACTGTCCAACCCAACAATCATACTCGCAAAACCTCCGCTATCCTCATCCATCCGCGTGATTGCCCCTAATGCTCTCCTAAACGTCACGCAGTATCCAGCGATAAAAAACCCAAGAGGAGACACGCCGCGCCTTTCCTTGTAAAAAAAATATCGTTCCCGCGAAGCAGAAGAAGCCATAAATTAAACGGCGTTAAGGGCGCACGCACAACGTTTTTGCTCTGCTCCCGCGTCACCCCTTTTTTTTACGACTTTGATCCGCTAGGCCTACGACCGCAGGGCTCTCTCGTCGTCACCCGGCCGTGTAATGAAGGCACGAGTAGAGGAGCTGCAGCGGCGAGCTAATTTTCCGGCTGCGTAAAATCCGAGACTCATTCTCCACTTGTAGTATTATAGGCTCGGGATGCTGGGAGCTTGTTTAGGAAGTGTTGTGATCGTTCGGTTTTGAGGATGCGGTGTACCGGGAAAACAGTTAGGTTCCTTGAGGTAAACTGTTTTGGTGTAGGTAGTTGATTCTGGAATATCGGGATTTATGAGTAAGGTGATGTTGGTAACTTTTAATTTTGATAATAGGTTTGGGATTTTTTATTCGAGGAGCGCGGCCTTAAAAGCGTGAAATCCGAGGTATTTTATTGAACTGAGGCTCTGCTCTTATTTTCAAGATGTTTTGACAAGGCTTAGTGGGGGTTCTGAAAGCACTTACTATTCAAATGTTTTTGAATGCATTTTTGTTGCAACCTTGGAATGAATCATTTAAAAGGGTTGAGCTTAGTCACGATGCTCCAACAGAAAAGTCTTTAAAGAACTCAAATAAAAAGAAAAGTTAAAAAGTAACTCCCTGGGTAAAACGACAAAGATAAAGTTTGTTAAAAAATTCCTAAACAACTTTTTTCTATTTATAAAATAAAACTTAATGTCAGTACATAAAAACCAAATAAGTCAAGAAATAACCAAAAATCAAACCCCAAGTTCACAAAACAAAAATCTCAGCCACCTAAAACCCCTCGATATACCCAAAGCGCCGCTTTCCATAACAAAATGACCTAAACAGAGGCATCACCTTCAAAGGTTAAGCTCTTTAAACCTGCACGTGTTTTGCCGAGGCTCGCCTCTTCAAAGGCGACGGCGAGTCTCGCTGCAAGCGGCGACGCGCGCGAGCCCCAGCTTTTCGCTTTACTTTAGCCGCTGTAGCCGGCGCTGAGAGACGCAAATTTGAGTGGAGACTCGAGGAGGGTCGAGGGCAAAAAAGAAAGACAGGGCGGAGGAAGAAGAAGAAGAAGCGCGTCTAGGCGCGCGCAGCTCGCGACAAAGAAGCAGGATTCGCATCGCAGACGCCCGTCGACGTCGTCGTTGTCTCGTTTTCTTTTTATTGTTCCTCCCTTACTTTATATTCGTTTTTGTCACTTTTTTCCGCGCTCGGCTTTCCAGCGTTGCTTTGCTGTGCTTACTCTGGGTTTTCTTGAAGCCCGAGCTAATCTAAATGTATTTCAACGTTTAATTTCTTTAGCCGAATTAAATTTAACTTTAATTTAATTCGATCTAAGACAATGAAATCTCATCGTTCTCAGAACACCGAAACAGTGTAAAAATATTTTAGCTAACGACGTATTCACGGACTTTCTTCCCTCTTTCACTTTTTTTTCATTTAGCTACGCGCGATCTTATTACACGTCATGACTTTCCTGTCGCTCGCAGAATTCAGCGCGGAAAGAGAAACCCAAGACTTCGGCGCGAGTCTGGCACATCGTAAAGAGCAGCTCGCGGCTCGCTTATTACGTATTTTCTTTTTAATGAATTTCCATTGTGAGCGCGAAGATCGTAAAGCGCTCATTTTCGCCCGTTTTAAAGTTTAACGGAGCCATTTCGCTCTAAATGGTTAATTAGCGACCCATTGTTCCGCCTTGCTGAAAGTAATGTACGGCGCGTCTGTTTTTAATGTTGTACGTTAAGATAAGGTTTACTTTTTATTTGGCACGCGATACTCTGCAATCAGTGTGAATCTACACCCGGCTGTTGATAATTTCTAATTTGATACTTCATTAATATCGTTTAATCCACCGCTATGAGTATTATGTTATGAATTTCAAGATTTATCCAAGTTTGCAGCGATTTTTCTTTCCAACCTCATCATCACACCTATTAATCAAAGTCCCTTAATAACGTATCACTTTCTCGAAAATTACAGCGCATCTCTCACATCTTTCCGCGCTTTATTACCTCCGCACATATCTCGGCGATATAATAACGCGTTAATATATCTCGTCGAGCTCCAGAAACGTTTTTCCAGACTCATCCCTTTCTCTGCAGGGATATCTCGCCCCGACTTCTCCGCGGCAGCAGCAGTGGAATCGCCTAAGAAAAGTCGCCTTAACGAGCGCGCGGTCGTGTATCTGTGAAGGAGTTAATGTCTCCTCGAGATACGCATCAGCACCGCTAGGAAGATATTATTATATATTAGAAAATTTCTAGCTGGCGTGTTCTTTTTGGGTGACATTTCTCACGCGGCTTGGAGCGGAAGCCAGCCGTGGAGGCTAATGATCAAAAAAAAGGGGAGTTGGTGTAAGTGTGTGAGAGACTATATATGAAGTTGTCGCGAGCGGGCGAAATTGGAAGCACGTGGCGTCGAGTGTTAATTTACCTTGGTTTAGGGAATGTGTGATTCGTATAGAGGGTATGTGTGTAGCAGGGTCCTTTGGGAATGTGCGTGGTGATTAGTGTGTAGTCGGGTTGAACTGTGAGAGGAATGGCGAGGAATGAGTTTACTTGTATGTATAGTATAAGGTAATTTCATGAATTAATTGTTGTTTATAATTATTTAAACATTTAATAACGTTTTGTAATTTATTCAAATTGTGGTGATTATACTTTATATTTTACTTTTAATTTATTTTAGGTAGGTGTTTCTCTATTGCATTTACAAAGCGATGATGGACTATTCCTCTAGGCTTTACATTAAGCTGTGTATAATTGTTTGCTTAATGGTTACCCTCTAAAAGGCTATTTAAACATGTTAATTTTAAATGTTTATAATTACGAATTTCTATCAATTAATTTTTCGATATATCATAATATTTTATGAATAATATTAATTTAAAAATATCTATATAACATTTAATAATTTTGTAAATTTTCTTTTTTTATCTTATAAACTAAAAACTTTTCTAATTGTTTCCGCTTTATAATTTATTATACATTGTTAGAAAGTAATCTAAAAAGTTTCTTTACATTTTGTGGAGCAGCTTTCATGCTTGCTTTCACAGCAAATTTTCACCTACACGTGCAAACTATCTTCGCAAATCCTTGAATTAGCACTACTTAGCAAACCCGTAAATCCCATCCGCATTGTCATCTGAAAATCTCCCACGCATTTTTGCTCCAGAATACTCCTACCAAACAACAAAAAATCAATTAACCAAGCCATTACCTTCATTCGCGCATACCACAAACACCTCCCCCTTGAAAATCTCGTCATCAATCCATCACCGAAAAAACTCCATCCACTCGCACTCGAAACCAAAACGTCACCGTCCTCTCGTCAATTATCCCAGCCAGCCCACACGAGCACACATCCAAAGAGTCAAGAGCCTCCGTAGGAAGTCTGGTCGAGCGTAGCATATCTCCACACTCGCTGCGCGCTGCATATATACAACCCTCTCACTCTCCGTCTTTCTCTCTCACGTGCAGCGAAGGACAGAATCGAACGTGAGCGCGCTCGGCTCCGCCAGGGGGCGCGCGCGTTACTCTCGCGCCGGCAGCAGAGCGCATTGCTCGGAAAAAGTCGCGGCTGCCAGCCGGTTCCCCAGATAGTCGTCGCTCCGTGTAGCGAGCGGACGTCGCTCCGCTCTCTCTTTCTGTCTCTCTTTCTCGCTCGCTCGTTTACTATACTGTGCAAGATAGTACATACGTGTTGCGCGCTGCATTCTGGCATTTAATTCGATTTCGCGCCTCGCGCGCGTGTCAGTGGTTATGGATTCGAAGGGGTAGGGATTTTTCAGAAGGGTCGGCTGGGTGCGTTTTACGTCGAGTGCCAAGAGGAGTGTGGTTTGTGCTTACGTGCATATGAGGTGCAAGGATGGTTCGAGGAGTGAATGAGAAGTGAACATGTAATCGATTTGTAAGAAGGAAAAGTGGAGCAAAACATCGTGTGTGGTTATTACAAATGGAAGGCTCCGTTGGGAAAGTCATAGTGGAAAGGTAGAGGCGAGGATCGATACTCGCCTTATACGTGCGCGCTTTCCAGCATTTCAAAAGTGGATCATTCAAATCGACCGATCGGCGCAGATCTAATCTACGTTTATTAAACGGCGCGCGCACAGCTGATACCGATCTACGAAAGTGAACGACATTTAGGCGCTGCTGTCATTCTGATTTCGCTCGCGTGTGCCCGTGCACGTGTGTAAACGCGTGTGTCGCAATCCTGTATACATAAGTGTCCGTGTAATTCACCTTTTTTCCCTGTCGCTATACACATACGCACAGTTCCCTCACGTGTGTGTATCGATCGGAGAGGAAGCGAGAAAGAACTAGCGGACGCGAAACGTCCTTTCTCACGGCGAGCTCTCCGCGCTTAAAAAACCAGTTCCTTTTTTACGCGCCTCTCTTCCTCGCCGAGAGCCTCCGGTGTCATTTTCAGCGATAAAAAGAGAGAGGCGAGTAGCCGCGTCCACGGAAGCCTGCTGCAATAACAGCGCTGCTGCGAGCGTTCATCACCGATGCTAGTCCTACCAGCTCACTCCTTACTGTGATCAGACACTCCAACGAGTTCATGTACATAATCGTCTTTAAACAACGACGTTACTGTCGCTAAAAAGTACAATCGCTCGATCGGTTTCGTTCGACCGGCCGCAAAGCAAGGTTAACGACCTATCGGCACAAGAGAAGATGCTGGGCACAGAGCAACAGCAAACCGCGGCGCTGGCCGAGGACTCGCCTAAGCGGCGCTCCACGTTCTACGTCAGTCTGGACGAGCCGCGCGGCTCGTCCTCCAAATTCCAGAAGTCCATATCGTGTGACTCAGACAAATACGCCTGCAGCACCTTTCCAATTACCACCTCCAAAACCGCGCCTAACGTGCCCCTGCTGCTGAGTCGGGCCCAGAGCGCCAGCCAAAACGACTGCGGCTACTCGAGCGGCAGTAGCGGCAAGAAGGTGGAGGCGAGCATGTTGGAGCCGAGGGGCAAGGTGCAGTCGCTCACGCGGATTTTCGAGACGCCGAAGAACAACAATAACAGTAGTAAGCTTAACAACAATGTGGTCGGAACGGAAGCTGAGCAGAGGAAGAAGGTGGAGCGCACGAGGTCCTTCAAGACCATCGAGCGCTTCCAGAACAGGTTCGTGGGCAAGAAGGAGAGCAGTAGTAACAGCCGTAAAGACACCAGGCTAAACAAGACCATCGCCGGTATCGAGACTGAAAAGTGCAAGCCGGACAAGGAGGAGATGGACAATCGGCGAAAGAGCAAGCTCGAGGAGACTGCCAGTGTCGAGAGACGCACCACCGCAATGAGCCAGACCAAAGTCACGAACAACAAGCCAAGATCCCGAGACCATGCGAAATCCGTTGTCGAACCTCAGCGGACTGGCAAACAATCACAGGGCAACAGTGGACCCAGCTTCGCCAACATGCTGATCAGGCGGACGCACAGCACCAAACTGGCTAGGAGCACGAGCACTCTGGTCAGGAGCGACAGGCACGCATCGATAGATAGCTGCAACGTGCTGCCAAAGGAGACCAAGGAGATGAAGAACGAGGAGGTTGACTCTGGCCAGGAGGAGATCTCGGACGAGCCGGGTCCAAGGAACGGTGAGGGCACGATAGGCTTTGAGGAAACCGATACCGATGCCGGAGTTCATTCAGGTGAATACGCCTGTTGCTTCTTTCTTTTTTATGGGTTTTCGGATATCGCGCGCGCTTACGTGTTCTCGGTGATTTCATGCGGAGGGTATGACGTGAGGCTCTTGGGATTTCACTTTCTATGGCGGTTTGCTGTTGGGAGAATCGATGAGTGGTATCGAAGGGTCGAAAAATATTGTTGCTTGCATTTAAAATTGTGATAGTTGATATTAAATTAGGGTTTATTTTTTTTTATGAAGGAATAGTAATGTTTCCGATTTAAAGCGTCATAGTTAGTGTTGAAGGCCACTTTCATTTTTTCCGTATATATTTCAGTTTGATAAGCGTAAAGCTTACGTAGTCGGCTACTGACAAGTCCAGCGAAACTTTTACATAATCTTCTCATGCAATAAATTTTCTCAACAAACCAGATGCACATTCAAGTGCAAAAAGTTGTTTTCGCTAAAAGCAATCGAAAGTACGAGTATTTCAAACAGTATAATACAACTTAAATAACACAACCAATTCTTAAATAACACACAAAGATAAAGTTGAAAGTAGTTTTCTAAAAAAATTGAAACCACTATCACTGAAAACAAGCTCCCATGTAGGTCGAAAATTCCAATAAAATCTCGAAAACAGAATTAGTTACCGTAAGCCTCATTGTGCAACACCGCCAATTAGCCAACCTCATTCAGAACCATTAACAAAAAAAGCAACCACGCCTCTCTTTTCCTTGTCTCGCCTCTCTGCAACCTTGCCAAGCTTCATTAGTCCCCGATAAATTCCTCAGTCCTCTTCCCCATTCAGCAATCCCGGGCATCCTCCTTAAGCGCGCCATTAATTCGTCATTGATCAACGGAAACGAAAGTAAACAACGACAGCTCCCCGCGTTACACGCGCACCGCCTTGGAATGTCGAAAAATTTTCCCTCCCATTGTCCGACGCCAATTAAGGGCGCAAGAGCCTGGGATAACCGTGAGAATTAGCGATCTTGCGAGCTTGTTGCGTTTATCGTTTCGGGGCTTGCTACTTTTTTTTCTCTGGTCCAGCACTCTCGATTATTGCGAGCGGAGAGCGAAATTATACGAGCCGAGGAAAAAGTGGTTGCGGCGCGGCGTGGTTTTTGTTTTGTAAGTCGGTTGAGGCGCGAGAGGAAAAACGTGTATGCTCTGTCGAAAAACGTAATCGGCCGGAGTGAAAGGTTTTGAGATCTTGATTTAGTTGTTGGGTTTTTGTCGCAGTTTTTCGTGTTGCGGCCGATGAGGGATAAATTTACGGATTAACGATTATTTTTTTACGTAATGTATTATAAGTACAAGCATAAGTAGTTGTATAAAAAGTAATTTTATGAAATTTATAAATAATATAGGTGTTAAAGGCTGCGTTTATAATTTGAATTTCACAAGAGGTCAATAAAGTTTCGAAATGCACCTACTTTAATACTCATATTAATTAACATATTATTCCGCCTTGAACGACCAATAAACAAACCAGCATAAAAAGCACCTATAAATCTTCCATTCTACAGTCACAAAAGGATGACAAAAATTAGCTTGCCCACACCGAAACAAAAACATTTTTACATATCCACGAACCGCAACCAAAAGAATCCATGGCGTCACCCGCGGCGCTTTCATTCTCGATCAAAATTCACGTAATTATTATACGCGTCGGCTCGTTAAACGCGAACTCATCATCATCGCTCGGTTATTTGGGTTAGCCCGATCGGCGAATTCTCGCATGTCGTTATAACGCCGGCTTTCGTAGGCGATCGAGCCTCGCGATATCGCGATGTGTCGTTCTCTCGTCGCGTGACATTCAAAAGGCTCGATTTATATATAGCCGCGCGTGTGTGAGCTTGTAGAATGGTGTGTGCATACTACATCGCTTGCGCATCTTCGCCTCTCTTGTACACTTATAAAAGGTCATGGATAAAAGTACCGTTTTAGAGCGAGGATTATCGCTCTTATAATGCCGTGTAGGAAATAAAGTATGGCCGACGAGGACGATAATAAATTTTATGCTGCGGCGATTAACAGGGGTATGCAGATGTCGGATTGCTTGCAATGTATATTTTTAGGTTTAAATCGGAGTTTGGGTTTGTAGGCAATTATTTTTGGCGCAGGTAAATCTCGTTAAGCTTTTATTTTTTGATGGACAGTTTATGTTATGGATGTATAAGTTTTAACGTCTTTCTGCTTTGGTGAAATATTCTTCGCTTTAATCGTTCTTTTACTAATACGGTAGAAAAAGTACCAGTCCACCTTGAAATTCTTTACGGTTTTTGCTTGGCAAATTACATTCATTTTTAACAACCAAGGTTTTGTTCAACCTCTCATAAGCATATAAACATCAATTCTTGAATAATTTCTTAAGAAATCCACTCGACTCGCGAGTCAAGTAGCAAATTTTCATCAACCACAAAGAACTTTCATAACAAACGTAACAGTAACCGACGATAAACCACGTGTCTTCCACATATGCGTGCCATTATTCTCTGATGCAACCGCCTCGAAACGGTACCACTTCAGAACAGTTCTTAAAAAGATAATTTCCCCGACGAATGCCTGAACGAAAGTCGTAGTTCAAAAGAAATTGCATTGCGCGGGCGCGCGGAATGGAAAAAAATAGCTGCGAGCTCCTGGACCGTGAAAAGAAATGCGCGAGAAATTTTTCGCGAAACGCGCCGAGTGTAACGAGGCGAACCTTATCGTGAACGCCAAATCGCTAATAATTCGGTCGTTGCATTGAGAGAGATATACTGGATAAATCGCGGTCGAATTTAATTATCGCGTGATGGTGTTGGTGTATGCGTAGCGCTCGAAGTTAACGCGTGCACTAACGAGTTGAGCGAGCGCTTGCGAAACGATTGTATCTTTCGATCTCGCGCGCTGGGGTTAAACGCCGTGTAAAAGTTAGCCTGTACACGGAAATTATTCACGCTCCACGCAAATTCTGCCGAGCAAACAAAGTATATGAGTGATTGACTTAAGAGGCTGATAAAATTCATATGCTGATTTTTTGTTTTTCGAAGCATTAGATATTGGATTTTTTTTTAAATCAATATATCAAATGCGATGGAATTGAATTTTTATTGGAAAATATTACTGATACTTTGCATTTTGAGATCATTTTACTGCACTTACCTTTGATAAAACTTTCGAATTTTATTAGGATTTCTTCAGAGAAATTCACGGTAAATAAATATTTATAAGACGAAAGCAATTGAATGCGCGTGCATCATTAATTAATGGTTGTTTGCATGAGCTACAAAGCTGAAAAAAGGGCAAACACGTCTTAATTAACGCCTGCCAAAATCGCTTCATGTATAGTAACTGCCGTTTTAACTTTAAAGTCCTACAGTGACGATCGTGAAGATAAATGTCCCTTAGGGCCTTGGGCGCGCGCTTATACGCACCGATGACGCACTTCCCGGACGATGCAGAAACGCTGTCATTATAAGTGCGATAAGCCAATCCGTTTTACTGCCCTAAAATTACGCTTTGTCTTCATCTTCAAAATTGTTTCCCGGTACTATATTTGGTTTTTGAGAAATAGTTTTTTGATGTAGTCGTTTCAGTGATCGCCAGAATTTT
>JAPYZA010004928.1:0-12843 GCA_030522685.1 Eupelmus azureus | reverse complement strand
ACACACACACACACACACACACACACACACACACACACATCCATACAGATATTTTCTAAAATCATGTGATTTGAACTTCTAACACTTCTAAACATGTTTATAAAGCGATTTGACGAAACTTAAAATTTTACTATTACAAAGTTTCCTCTATGAGGAAGCAAAATTGTGACATGGCAAATCGCCATGCACAATAAATTCCCTGTTTTTATATTAAATTAACGTACAAGCCTCGCCGAGAAGTCACAGCCAGTACATAAAAATGTACATCTTCGCTGTGGTGACCTCTCATGAGCGAGAGCTACCTACCAGGGAGACGCTCATATATTATTATAAAATTTACCTAAAAGCCTACCTAATCGAAACACGCACTAGCACTATATTTATCTCACTTTAGTCTAGAAAAGTTCCCTTTAGTAATCCTAACTAAACCTATTCCCTCACATTCTAAGTCCTATTCTAAATTATAAAAGAAGACCCGCACACCACTGCACTGCACTGGAGAAAGAGGCGAGCATCTAAGGAGTCCATATGTAGCAGCAGTAAATCCTAAAGAGTCCACGTTATCGCAGTTCCTGAAGAGAATCTGGCGCAGCATTAAACACCGCTTCTGGTGTACGTGTTGACTAGCAGGCGAAGATAGATTGCAGGTTGACAGAGCTGAGATGAGGCTGCTCAGGTTGCGGATGTCCAGCGTGCGCCACAGAAACGCACTTCTGGAATGAGATAAGAATTAGAAAAGAAGTAAGAGTTTTACCTGAAGAGATTCCCAGATGATGCAGGTCCACCGCCACCTTGAAGAGAGTCCTGCAAAGAAAAGAGTCCAGATTAGCTTGGCAACTTGAGAGGTTATGGAACGTTAGTTCTTACTTGCTGTCAAAATCCTGGCGAGTAAATAACTGCGCCGTCCCTGAAGAGTTTCCTGGATGTGGAAGAAGAGAGTACCCGCTGAATTCACGTGCCCATCTCCTGCAGAGAAGTCGATGTCGTTGGCGTTGGTCACCACTGCACACACACATACACACACACACACACACACACACACACACACACACACACACACACACACACACACACACACACACACACACACGCGCGCGCGCGCAGTGTGTAAACTGTGAAGTTGGCCGCGGTGACTCGAGAGATCGAGCGAGCGTCGTGAACGGCATCGCGCTGTAGCGCGCTACAAGAGCCTAGATCGCTACTAGAGGTGATCGCGACTAGCGATCACGTGACCGCGCGGGAGCACACGACGCTGGCCGAACGAGAGAGAGAGAGAGGAAGCGCTGAGCGACACTTCTCAGAGGGCTACGAGCGACGTCGGCCAAGCAACAGCTGATAGCGAGCAGCATGGCGGGGATCGGCTCTGGAGTTTGTCTGTCGCGAGGACGATCCTGCAAGCGAGCGGAGAGCGGCGTCGTCAAGAGAGAGTAACATCTGCGTGTGTTGAGTCGCCGTGATCCAGGTCTGTGCGAGAAGTCAAATCCTTTTCACTTTGCTGTGCGTGACGCGCCGGGAGTGTGACCGTTGGCGTGCGTTGTCGCCACTTTAAATTTGTGTATTTCGGAGCGAACGCGAGTTTGCAGAATTTGAGTACCCTTAAATTTTTGTCCCTTTTCTTTGAGTGTGTGCCCTTTAGAGTGTGTGTGTCCCTGTGGTGAGTCCTCGTGTGTGGGGAATCGTTCAGTTGGGATTTTATCGAAATTTGCGAATGCCCAGAGAAAAGTCTTATGCGCGTTTAAGTATATTAGCTGGCGCCCATCATTATTCGTTCATGTATTCTTTTTCAATTTGTATTAAATTTGCCAATATACAAGTGATTGAGTTTTTATTTGTGATTAGAATTACATATTAAATAACCTGAAGAGTTTTGCTTCCCAGCAACTCTCCCGTTACAAATTTCATACACAAATAGAGAGAGTTAAAATTAAATGAAAATGAGGTAGTAATAGCGGCAATATCAAATAATACATTCACTAAAGACGCAATTAATAACTTAAAAAACTTGGAAAAATTACAGAAATAAGATCCATTTATAATAAAAACAGTAAAAAAATTTAGAGAAAATAGTAACAGATTAAAATCATACATATTAAAGGACAACTTATTTTATAAAATGTCCGAAACAGGTTTAAAACTAGTAATACTTTATCTAGATAAAATCGTAGAAAATATAATAATCGAAACTCATGAAATTTACGGTCATAAAGGGACAAGAAAATTACATAAAATGTTAACAGAAAGATTTTTCGCACCAAAATTGAAAAAGAAAATTAGTTTAATTTTAAAGAAATGTGAAAAGTGTCAAAAGACTAAATATTTAACAACCAAATATAACGAAAAATTTCAACCAATCTTAACAAATAAACCTCATGACATGTTGTCAATAGATTTTTATGGGCCATTACCTACATCAATAGTAGGCATTAAATATACTTTAACAACGATAGACGTGATCTCTAAATTTGTAGTAATGTATCCAATTAAAAAAGCAAACACATTAACAGTAATTAGAAAAATTTAAAATGATTATATAATAAATTACGGTAAACCAAATTCAATAATTTCGGACCATGGAATTCAATTCATATCTGATAAATGGACTAATGCTTTACAAAATAAAAACATAAAAACAATATTTTCGTTGGTAAGATATCCTCAAAGTAACATAGTCGAACGTATTCACAGAGAATTAGGCACATTTTTCAGGACGTTTGTGGAAGAAAATCAGACGGGATGGGCGAAATACGTTAAGATAATACAAAACATAATGAACGAAACATATCACGAAACCACTGGGTTCATACCAGTAGATTTACACCTAAACAAAAAACTGGAAAGACTTTGGGATAAATTTATAAAAGTAGAAAAGACTAATGATGATCAAACACACGAGCAAACAATTTTCTTGGTCAGACAGAAAGCACATAAATTTTTAACCAAAATAGCACAAAAGAAAAATCAGAATAAATATCATTTCACATTAAATTTAGGTGACAAAGCATTAATAAAAGCATAAAATATTTCTAATGCTGATACAAACAAAAATTGCCAAATATTTTGAAGTGTATGAAGGACCATTCATAGTAAAAGATGTACTATCAACGAATACGTACTTAATGGTTGACGAAAACTACACAGAGCGCGGAAAATTCCACATCTATAAATTAAAGCCCTTTCAAGAATAAAGAGCAAAGAAAGGCAAATCATGTACATAATCATAAACTAGTGTAAATAACTAAGAATTATATAAGTTTGTATAACTATTATAAGATAGCGTGAAATTATAATTAAGTAACTGCGAAAAATATAAAGCGTAAAAAATAAATAATAAATTATTGTTGCGAGCGAATACACGATATACGTAAATTAAATAGCGAACATTAATAAAATACATATGTATAATACACAATTGACACACAAACAAAAATTTATAGAGTTGAATAAATTGACCAGGTAAATTCGTCGTAAATTGAGCAAATAGAAACGCGTAGCAAATAATCCAGAGAATGGGGAAGGTATGCACTAATTCAATCACAACATACACACATAAAGACAAGACTATACTGTCGAGAGGACTCAATTATCCGGACTCGCCCAGTATTTCTCTAATCGTCCAAGTGTCAACATCGAAATGGCAAGACCAGTTGAAATCGATTATGTGGAGATAGTAACGCAAACAGACTTCTACATTGGAATGTGTTCCATCGCTACACAAACCGGAAGGTGACCAGAGGCAGAGACTCGACATCGCCAAAGCTTCAGCCATCGACATCGGTCACGAAGGAGGTATGGGGCGATGCTGCTCGGTTCGTCTTGGACGAAGACCTGGACTGCAGCGAGGGCGCTAGATGGGTCCAAGCCACCCCGAGGAGGGTCCATCGACCCAGGTAAACACTCAAGTCGATGGAGAAGAAGCGAGAACAGACCAGCCTAGACAAGAGGCTTAGAAAAAAATTTTAAAAACTCGACGAGTCAATAGACGCACAGGAGAGCGAAGCTCAGGAGTTACGTCAGCAACTCGACGGTGAGTCTAATTAGTACATACACAGATATACACGTGAATACACAGGGAATTATTAGTGAAATTTCGTTTATTTTTTTTCCTTTTCATTTTGTTGGGGACATAGAAAATCGTCACGATGGGGCGCAAATTACTTTGCAGACCGTGAACTGTGAGGGCGGAGAGCCCATAACGCTGACCATCGATGAATTTGAAGAGTGGCTAGCCACCTACGAATAAATAAAAACTTTTGTATTCTTATATTTTTCTTCTTTGTGTTAATAAATAATTATTACGAATTCCGATTTTTATTATTCAACTTTATAATAAACTAACACACCTATGCTAAACTATACTAACACACATTTCATGTTTGATTTCTCCGGGTTACAGGGGTTAAATTAAATTTTTTACTTTTCACAAAATTAAAAAATTGAATTGGGGGGCAAGTTGTAACTTGCGATGTCTTAATTAATTAATAAATAAAATGGACCCTACGACTCGCTAAATTATTATTTCCCTAACTAATGAGACTGGTCTCGAGAAATGGGGGACAAAGTTGAGCAACGACGCCGGATCCTGGCGCAACCCTCGGCGAAATACTCTCCGTCGCTGTAGGAGCAGGCTCGATGAAATTAAATAAATTAAGCAATACAATTAATGTTTCACTAATAGACAAAAAGAAAAAAAACTTGGTCATTCATAAGATAAAATTTATAAAATAAATTGAATAATTAATCGAGCCGCATGTACTGACTCGAAGTGAAAAATTTACGTTAAGTACAAATACAATTCAAATTCAAAATTTACTGCAATTAATAAACTCAAAGCATAAATCAAACTACCGGCCTGCTCCACCTGAAAGTAACGAACTCGCACATGACACTTACAGGATTAAGGTCTCGCAACTCAAAGAACTTAACTCAAGATAGTAATATTAAATTCAATCTCGACTGTTTATTTTTTTTAAAACAAAAATCAAAGAATAAAACAAAATGACTCGAAATCAACGCAATAATATCAGTTTAAATTCGTGAATTTTAACATTTGGCTGGACACAAAATGGCGGCGACGCCTATTCGCAATCCTTCGGATAGTCGCCCTGGAACTTGGAACACGAAAGAAATACGCGTATCTCTAACAATAACTCACACGGAAATCCGCACGAAATCTACTTTATTTTAAATAAAAGTAAAAAAAACAGAAAACTTTAACAAAACTTACACGCAACACACGAGGGAGACCTAACTGGCACAACAAAACTAATCGATCTGTCTCGAATAACACTAATTTCTGCATTCCCGGACCAGGAGCTCTCCAACATCTGAAATTAAACAAAACATAACAAAAAGGTCTCACCACCTTCACCAAAGCCGCTCCAATACCAATTATACCTGGAAGTAAACGGCAGCCATCTCTCACTCACCGTCGGAAAAATCTCCTAGCTCGCACGCACTCGACAAACAAAAAAGAAAAAGGCCTAAAGGCAAAATAAAATCAACTATAACTATCCTACAGACAGCCAGGCAGCAAGTGACGCCAACGCCGGCTTGTTCTTCCGCCAAAGCCTCAAGTTCCCCCACTTCACATCCCCAGTGTCCCGCTAACGCCGACTCGAGATCACACGATTGGCTGGAAAAGCGCTTATCCGACTCGATCAGTACTCTAGAATAATTAAAGGACTCGCATCCGGCCCATTAATTTGCAAATTAGAACCCAATCCGCCCTCTGATTGGTTCATTCGCCTACCAAAAGGGTCAAATTGACTCCCAACAATTAATCATATCGCGCCATCTGCAAATCAATCACAACAATCCATATACTCATCCGGCGCGACATTTAAATGACACGAAATGGCCGCACACGACTACCACGTGCGCCCTCTATACTCGAATCACACATATCATTATCTTACTTTAATTCCGGCTCGACAATTCATTAGACATCTTAGGCGCGGAATATTCCGTGTGCACGCCTCTTCGTTGCAGGCGAAGCCTCAAGACGGCACACACACACACGCCCGCCGCTTCAGACGCACAGGCACACTACTACACGCGCGCGCGCCTTAATACGCGCGAGTGCGCCTTGACTCATGCGCGCGCGCCTTGCGCAAGTGTCTACCGCAAGCAACGCGCGACGTCACGCTCTCTCTCTCTCTCCCTCTCTCTCTCTCTCTCTCTCTATATATATATATATATATATATATATCTATTATATCTATCTATCTATCTATCTACTATATCTATCTATCTCTCTCGACTTGCGCGCGCGCCTCTCTCTCTCTCTCTCTCTCATTCCTACGCGACCGCGCGCGCACCAGCTAATCATATCAAGGCGAAGGTGTATGTATACACCTCCACCGAAGCCTCACCTGCCCACGTCATACGGGCAAGCACGACGATGGTCAAAGACTGACTCCTGCGCAGCGACAGCGAAGCCGTCTATGCCGCGCGCCACAAACGACCACCTGTAAGCATCGTCTGCTAGCCACCTCGTGCCAGCCTTACTCCCGGCTCGACAGCTTCTTCGTCGCGGAGCTAGCTGGACTCGACGCGACCCTCACACAACTTGACGCGAACGCGCCACGCCCGCGAGTGCACCTAGTGCAGTGCAGTGATTTCCCTTCCCCTTCTGGCTCGAATGCTGCAAGCCTGTGGAGGTTAGCATTGACAGCTAACCTCCAAGTGTACACTTAACCTGTTGTGCTGAGGTAAGTTAGCACAACACAAACACGCAACATAACAAAGTGGCTCGATTGACTGAGCATCCTCGAGGCAAACCTCCTGGTGGTTTGCCTTTCAACAATCTCAAACAACTGACACGAAAATCCCTTCCGACGGACAACACACACACATACATTCTCGAACGAAGCTCCTTGCCACGGCTCCTTCATCTCCATATCCACTGCTTTTCTTTAACTCCTGTAGACTCCCGCATGTTTCCTCTAAACACATTTAACATGTCATAAATTAGTGATTGATTAATTATTCAATAAAACCCGGCTCCAGTGCCATCACCCAGAAGGAGACTCGCTGCCTGGGTAACGCTCTTACTCTAACAAGCCTAACATTACTTCTCTTACTAATAATACTAAGTTCTAAAAATTGTTTTTACTCTATTTATCCTAACACGCTATTGACACCTAAACTAATCTCATTTGACTGTATATTTATTATAAATCTAACTCACCTAGCATCACGCCACTTACTATTCAGACTTTATTTTCTGCTTAAACTATTCTTACTTTAATAAAATACTCGCCAACTAACCCAACTAATTAACCATACTCCTAACAACTAGCGCTAGACAAAAATAATAATTATTTGGACTTAATGTGACATACTATGTCACAAACTTATGGAAAATCGAACGTGAAATCGAACATAAAATAAAGCGAAAATCGCAATATTCTAAGCAAACTCAGAATACGATGGGACCTGTCAATAACAAACATACATAAACACAAACAAGCGAAGCACGCTCTCGAAATGCGTAGCAGTAGCCCGCAGCATACAGCCAGCAGTTCAGCAGCAAGAGAGCAGCCAACAGCAAACGACGGCGCGCAGCTTGGTGAGCGCGAGCACACACATACACATACATACAACATAAGCGAGAGCGAACGCGTACACCGACTCAGCGCGAGAGCAAGCCAGGCGCGCGCTTGTCTATAAAAGCATGCGAGCCAGCGCGGGCGAGCACTTGTCAAGTTCGGCGAGCGTTCGGACCTTTGTTTGCTCGGCGTGTACCCGCAGAAGCCGATAGTGCTTGAATAGGTTGGCGAGCTTCGGGCCACGTAGCCCGGATGTACCCCTCCTCCACGCCGACAATGCAACACCCATTGCATGCTTCCTCCTTATTGCAATTAAATTACTTACTTGAATTTAATAAACCTCACCAATTGAATTTAAAAATTAATCTATTTATTTAACCGTTTCAGTTACAGTGGGATGATGAGCATCCCACCTAAAAATCATTTCCGTAATCTGGCATTATTATAGTTTATTCACAAATTTACAATATTTTCAGTTTTTCACGTCTGCCATGTTGGATCCGCCATCTTAGAAATAAAAATATTCAAATTCTGACTTCAGACTCGTAATCAGCTACCCCAAAACTTCCATGTTACAAATTTCAGGCCGAAATATTGAGTAGAAAAAATTGTGACTCAAAGGGTTAATAGAATAGAGAAACCCATCCTAAACAAAGTAACTACAACGCAAATAACTAAAATTAGGTATACGAGGTCCCGGTGGGCCTATGTAACGTTGAAAGTTACGAGTTTTAATAAATAACCGCGAAATTGAACGTGGATACTCTTTTTAACCAACACATTTAAGTTCTCTGCTAGGGCGAGGAAGTTGCAATGCGAGTCATTAAAAATGTCTAGAAAATTAAATAAACTTAACAATCATTAATTAAAACCCGGGAAAATAAGCAATTTAGGTTAATTATGTTTCTAATACCAACCTTTTGTCGAGTTATACTGCACTGCTGATAAATGGTCAAAGACAGGTTCCCAGCTCTTTCAGTGACTCATAATTTCGTGATCGGAATTAAAAGCGGGAGATTCGACAGGTTTAAATTGTTAAAAGATGTTAGGCTTTTGTAAGGTTATAGTCTATTTATTATAAGCTTTATAAAATTTATAAAAACATCTAGACACCTTTCACGCACAAAGGTATAGCAAATAGTAAAAATCGTAGTATAAATATTTTGTGTAATGATAATCAAAATTGCTATCCAAATATCACAACTGGTTACAAAAATAAGTTATGTTAAATATCAAAGATTCGCGGCGCAAAGTCAAAATTACAATAACAAGTACGAGAGTATGGAAAAACTAAATCGGAATAAGTACTACTGACTCTCTCTTTACGCCTACTCGCGACCGTGGCCGAATCTAGGATCTGAATAATAATTTTGCCGGTGCTAGAGTTTCTTGTATACCCTCGGTCTTCACATGCTCAGATTCGCATGCCTCTCTGAAGAATGTGTTGCTAGGCCACGGGAAGATAGGACAGAGTGGGAGTAAAGTTAGGTCAAGAGCAAGAGATACGAAAGGGAATGCGGGTACATGGGTTTACGTGGACTTCTCTGACGAACCAATGGTAGCGGGACAGTATTGATCTTTCTCAAACTTAATTAAACAGTCAAATTTTTTAAGGTCACAAAGCAGGACGTGACACCTAGTTAGGGTCGTAGATACACTACTAATAAAATCTTTCTCGCGCCGCGTAGAAATTAACCACGCCCGCAAACACACACACACACACGCACGCACGCACGCACGCACACACGCACCCACGCACACACGCACGCACACACGCACCCACGCACGCACGCACGCACGTACACACACACACACACTCACACACACACACACACACACACACACACACACACACACACACACACACACACACACACACGCGACACTGACGTTCGACGTCAGAACCAGAGTGTGAAAAGTAACTCTGGCACACGACGGAAGACGTCTTATACACAAGAAACACGAGTGACGGACGGGTACGTCACAGTGGTAATAGTAATAAGATATTTTAATATAACAAATTTTTATCTTTAAATAAATAAAACAATTTACACTATAACCCAATAACTCAATACCTTAATATCACAATTAAATGATCAAATAACCTAATGTACCAAACAGAGAAACCAAAAAGTGCACCATGTTTAAAGTGAAATTACCAAAAAAATTCAAACACTCTCAATCGACGTCCAGGTGTCCGGATGACCTTCAGGTCGACGCAAAATCATCTACAAAGAAATGTACCAGGTATAGAGTGAAATTGCAAAAGAATAAAACCAACAAAAGTCTATATGTGTAAATTTTAATATATATGTGAAATGCGCGCAGCATCACAACCATCTGGACTACACTGGAGATGATTATCAATTCACAAAAATATATTAAAAAATAAATTAAAAATAACATAATAGAAGAAATATTAACAAAAATAACAACAAAAAAATACAAGAAAAATATAAATTTCTAAAAAATATAAAATATAAATTTGTGACCTCAAAGTTGACAGTACAAGATTGGTTGTCAAAATATTGCATATTAATACCATTAGAGGTAGCAACGGCAGATGAAGTAGCTCGAGCTTTCACTGAAAAAGTAATTTGCTATTTCGGTCCACCCGCAGCCCTTCTAAACGATCAAGGCCGTCACTTTCGGAATCATTTGATGGAGGTGTTCGCGAGGATATTTAGAATAGACAATTACTATTCAACAGCGTATCACCCTCAATCAAACGGCGGGGTAGAGAGAATGATAGGCTGACAGAGTATTTAAAGAATTACGACACCATACGCTGACAGAGTATTTAAAGAATTACGTAAGTAAGACCAATGAGTGCGATAAATGGATAGCGTTATGTCAGCACGCTTACAACTGCACAGAGCATGATGGCACGGGATTCACGCCACATGAGTTGGTTTTTGGGAGAAAAGCACCAACGTCGGCAAGTTTTCAACCAAGGGAACAGACGCTGTCGTATGAAGATTACTTCGCAGATCTATTTGTAAATCTAAGGGAGATGCAAACGTTAGCGGCAATGAATCTTGTCCAAGCCAAATATCGGTCGAAATATTATTACGATAGGAAACTGAACGTAAAACATTTCAGAGAAAGATAAATGGTGTTTGTTTTAAAAGAACCGCAAAAAGGCAAATTTGATAATCAGTATGAAGGGCCATACGAGATAACGGGTATAAATTACAGAAGCCATAACGTTAAGTTGCAATTCGGAAATATTGTGAAAAGCACACACATAGTTAAAATAAAACGAGCGACGACCTTAAAAGCGCCACCGCCGCCAGCCCAAGCTACACAAGAAAAATAAAGCCGGTAGTATACCCCTACGGTGTACCCTCACGGTGTACCCCCAAGGTTTACCCCTACGATGTATCTGCCTGAGATAACCGCAGAGGATGGCGAGGATGTGTGATATAGTACATTTCGATCCTAGTGCGAGAAAGTGATTTTATCCTTGCGGGGGCGTTTGTGCCCGAGCGAAGCGAAGTTGAAGAGTTCACGCGAGGTTGAAATCACTTCCTCGCTCATGTATCGAACCGTATTTTTTGATACGACGTGCACAAAGCGAGATTTAGATACACTTTTTTGTTCGAGCGTGCGCAAAATCGAGTTTTGCGCCCGGAGTGTCCAAAAATAATTAACACAATAAGAGGAGTACATATAAGTCATGTGAGCAGGAAAATTAGGAGAAGGTACGTTAAGCGTTTTTTTTATTTTTTTTTTTGTCGCGGACTTCGGACGCGGAAAATAATGGGATAGATTAGGTTGATATGTGGGAATGGAAAGTTAATAAGAAAAGATAGACCGATAAGAGGAAAATAAGCAGGAGCTAGTAGAAGGAGAATAAGCGATAATAAAGGAGTAAGGTTAAAAGAAAGCGAGAAATAAGCGTAAACGATAGAAACAGAATTAGGGGCAAATTCACAGTATTTGCAAGAACGACGAGCATTATTGGCGGCTCTTTCTTAGGGCTATTAACGATAGCCCTTTTTATATGGAGACTCCTCTTAAAAGGGGGAATCTCCTTTCTAATGTGTAATAGATTATTCACAGGTAACAGAGATAGACAGCAACGGAATGAGGAATACGATCAGAGACGCAGGACCTTGTCTCTCCAATTTATGCAACCCCCAGCCATAGGGCCAATACAGGGGCCGGCAATGATCTACCAATCACCACAAACAGGGTCACAATGGCCCATACAGCAGGCCAACAAGGTGTTCAACAGAGGGTGAGCAAGGTATACCATACCCAAATACATCCCATAAAATACCAAAGAAATGACTGCTAACTTCATACCTAATTAATAACTAACACAATTAACTCAGGAACGAAGAAATCTATTATGGGCAGATTCTGAATTGAAAGAATAAAAAAATATATATATATATATATAAAAGGGGTCAAATATTGAAGAAAAAAAGGGATTATAATACCAACAACTAACACACTAACAATTAAACAAATAGATTGTTTGTTGACAGGATGGCCATCAGGAACACCATATACCCACACGGTGTACCCCCACGGTGTCAAAGCACAAGACGGCAATAACGAATCCTTAAGAGGCGGATAGGAGACTGAATCTTCTGAATAAATAAAAAATAAATAAATAAAAATAAAATAAAAAAAAACATTAAAATACGGCAGTCTACGAAAATGAAACCTACGCATAAGGAAGACTAAGTTATGGAGGAAAATATCAATGAAAATATGAAAAGAAAATTAGTTTTAAATAATTCTAGGGTGAATGGATGCATGTATGTGAGAGAGAGAGAGAGAGAGAGAGAGAAACAGAGAGAGAAAGAAAAGTGATTAAGTGGGTACACCACCTTTAAAAGCTGAAAATTAAAATATTTATTTTAATTATTATTTGCCTCAATAATTAAAAAAATTAAAATAGTTTCTGAAAGTAGAGGGAAATACCTTTAATTTGAACTATAATATGGTACATGTTTCTTCAGTTATACTCCACTAATCTACTAGTGAATGTTTGTATCCATAATTCCTTGTCCGTAAGATTTAAGTTGACCCGATGGATGAAATTTAGTTTTCTCAGTGGATTTAGGTTCAGTAATCATATCTTTCTCCGATGAATTAACAGATTTCTGAAATTCAAAAAAATTTTAATTTTTCAAGGTGAAATATCAATTTTTTAAATAAAATATACATAAGTTTACCATATTTTTTGGTCATTATATCACTTCCTGTCATTCAATTTTAAAACCCTTCATTCATCGGAGAAAGGTACCCATACTGAAGCCAAATCAATTTAGAAAAC
>JAPYZA010004927.1:0-16485 GCA_030522685.1 Eupelmus azureus | reverse complement strand
ATACATGAGTCACATAAAACATGGTATGCACCAAGGGCTAGTGAGCTTTTTTGACCTCGTGTGTTTACAGTACTCGTCTTCGGCTCGCAAACGCACTCGACTTCCAAATTCCACACTTGGTCTATAAAAGCTCACTTTACGCCCTTGGTACATAATATACTATTAAATTCAGGAACAATTTGTAAATTTTCAGAACAACATTGTATTGATGTGGAAGCGGGTCATTCTTTTTGGACACTTTTACAGAATAATGAATGTTTTGAAATTAAATATGATACATTATATCATGGGCCCGCTACCAAAATTTCATCGCCAAATAAAGAAACAATTTATACGTTAGTAACGAGTGAATTGTCTTTTTCTTTAGCAACAAAAGAAAGCATTAAAATTTGCGATAGGATATTATTAAAAACTGAGCATCCCAAAATATTTATTTACGAGAAAAATAATAATAATGTTTTATTCGATAACGATAAGAATGTTAAACCTAGCGTAGGTATTTTTAATATAGATATTTTTACATATATAAATTTAAAATTTATACACATAGAAAGATATTCTAGGAATCAGATAGAAAATTTATATTTAAATATTTTAAAAGAAAAATGTGAATTGGAGAGAAAAGTAATCGAAAATTCCTTATCCATAGCATCCATCTCCCCTGGTGAATTTGCATATAACCTTATACAAAAACCTGGTTACATCGCAAAATTAGCCGGTGAAGCAGTACATGTTATAAAATGTACACCTTTAGATGTATAAATATTACACACTAATAAGTGTTATTCATAACCTCCTGTTACTTCAGGAAATCAAACATTTTATTTAATACCAAAAACTCACATTTTATTAAAAGCTGGAGTGGAGATAAACTGTAATTCCATAATTCCACAATATTACAAGATTGGAAATTCATGGGTTACATTGACACCAAAACCAAGAAGGATAAGCTCTGAAATAGTAACATTTAATCCAAAAACCGAAATAACTTGGAAAGCAGAAAAATTAGATTCACTCGCAACAAGTGGTATTTACAATCAAGAAAACTTACAAGAATTTAGGCAACATATTGTTTTGGATTAGTAATAAGTTCAGCAATAATAATGATTCTAATAATTCTTCATGCAATAAAGTTGTTGATTGATACAATTATTAGAGGCTACACTTTACACACAATTTATGGATGGTCTTTGCATTTGTTTAAAGCTATATTTAGTTCTATTACGCATTTGCTCGTGTTATTAAACATACAAGACAATAAAACAATTAGCCAAAGAAAAAGGAAAACAGAAATCTACGAAGAAACAGAACTTCAAGAGGTTAAGGTTATTAGACCACAAATTTCTTGTCTTATACAACCTCCACCTCTTCCTTGCAGACCACCAATTCAAAATAATTCAGATAATGTAAAACAAGATATTCCTAATCCTGCACAAAAGATCTCTAATATTGAAAAGAAAGAACGCGGATTATTCTCATTAAACTAACGTAAATTCCTAAAGCTTTTTTCTGCGTCTCACCCTGTTCAACGACTGGGCAGGGAGGGTAGCGAATGACAACATTCACTAATGTAATATTTATATTATAAATTTATTTATTTGTATCAAATTTTATTTAGTAATTATAATAATTATAAGTCATTATTCTGTAAATTCACGTATCTATTTTAAAAATTAAAAATTGCAAGCGATTACTCACTAATTTATTTATTTTTAGTGAACAATATTAACATTTATAATTCATTAATTTTATTTTTAATACTCTACAGTTTAAGTTGATAATTATTGCGTATTTATTTTAGTTTAAGTAAATTTGTTTTAATTCACTATATTTAAATAGCATACAGTCTGATGTAAGACAAAAAAATCATTGTATAAATCAATCATTTCACTGTAATCAACTACTCGTTGACAAAATATTTTTTTTTCTAATTGCATATCGTACCGATGTGCAATGTCTGGCTGCCCAGGTGTTACGTCGTATACGACGTGCAAATCTTAAGTTTTAAACGTTAATTATGTCAGCGACTGGTTGAACAAAATCATGTCACTGCGAGCGCGATTGAGGACGCGCATCGTCTGCAATTTTGCAATGCGTCTCCATCAAAAAATAAGGCAGTGCACTTATGACGTACTGGATATTTTTGAAAACAAATAAAGAAAGAATATAAATCTTTTTAAACAAATTAAGTGTATAAAAAGATGAATTCATTTGCTTTAAAGTTAGTTTATATCTCCTGTCGATCGAGCTCCGTTCAAGCCAGATCAACAATTAGGTTTAAAACTATATTATCATAATCTTCAACAAATAAATATTATATTATCTATTGTCAAGTTCGAGTTTATAAATCAAATAAATCTTATACTGTAACAGTTCAACAACAGTGTTGTGATTATTAAACCCGCTATCATCAGAGATCGCCACAAGTGAGTACTATCATACCTTATATTGAAAAGTCTTATATGAATATTTACTATACAAATTTAAGCAATCAAAGAATTAAACTTAAAAGTATTAAAATAATCAATTAAAGAAGTGCGAGAGTGAGCGAGACACTCTCCTACAAGCACTCATACCAGATACCACTAGGCAGGTCAATTAATAATAGTACATTATGCACCTAGGGAGTAATTGACTTTACTCTCGAGGTGCATATAGTACTTCATTCCCACCTTAACTATGGCCATTTATTTGTTTTTATTTTATTTTTTCAATAATTTTTCTAGTTTTCCTAACAAAAATGCTAGCAGAGAAATAATGGCTGAGGAGAGAAATAATGGTCTAGGAGAGAAATAATGGCCCATTATTTTCCTCCTCGAGTTTTGCGGGAATAATAGGCCACTTTCAGCGCGCCTTTTCGGGAAAATAAGTGACCATTATCGTTGAGGTGGGAATAAACATATTTATTAAAATAATAAAAACAAACCTTTTTTGTTCTTCACCTGTACTAGCAATGCTTTCATGATCATTTGCTTTATATTTTTTATTTGATTTATTTTTTCTTTTCGATCCTTGACTTTTTTTTACCTTCTTTCGCTTTAAACGCAGCTGAGTTCTGTTTATCTGTATTATCTTGCTGCGTACCATTTTCTAATAATTTGCTTGCCTCTTCGTTTGCATTTTTCCTATTATTTGTCAAGCAACTTTTCAGAGTCTGATTACTATCAACGCCATTCTAATTACGCAGCCTCACTGCAGGACTACCGCACCTACCGCGCAAAATTTTAACTCTCGACGCGAGACACATCATACTTGCTTCGTTATTTAATTGCGTGACTATCCAGGGTTCTGGCTCATCTGTAGGTTTATGAGTATCAAGGAAACGTTTACCCATACCTATCGATGACATCCATTGATCCGCCTCGCTCCTGTGTATAATTTTGCTCCACATCTTCTGTAAAAGAGCATATATCATACCGATGTAAAATGTAAGAGAAGCAATGACTGGCACTAGCTTAACCTCTTACCTAATCTTTCAATTAAATTAGAAAACAAATTATATATTTATATACTGAGGGTACTACACCCGTACGATTCGTGTCATAGGACATGGAATTATTGGTGATTAGAAACGCTTTTGGAAGCTGATAACTTTCTTATGTCATAGACTTTGTCTGCGGCATTGCCATTTCGACAAATGGTGGGAATTTGTTTTTACATAATGTACTTTTAATGATCGCGACGGTTTATATTAAAATCTGTTTTGGTACATGTTACGGAACTGACATTTGAGGCCTATGTTATTGTGTAGTTTTAAACAATAGCTTTCGAGCTCGGTTATAACTATTGGAAAATGTAGTTGGCGATGCCAGATATGCATAAAACCTATGGTATCATTTTTTTTAAATCTATCAGCATATAACAGCTAGGTACACGGAATGTGCAAGTTACGGCAGAATCATCCACATATATTAAATGACTTGATAATTTGTAAAAATATAGTTTTAAATGGACAAATTTATAAAAAATTTATTAAAAAAAATAATTTTTCACTAAGTGCATTTACCAGGAGAGTGTCACATCTTTGGGTCACAGTTCATGATGAAAATTTTTGAAATGTTTTTAGGTACCAAAAAATGAACAAAGCCGCGGCCGCATGATCTATCGAATCGAAAAACTCAAGTTGTGGACGTCTGTAGTCTTAAGGAAAATATGAATAACGAGCTTCTATTTAAAATGTGAGTAATTAAGTCTAGAAAAGTCCTCAATTAACTGCCAATAAGTAAAAATAAACTAAAATCCTTAATTAACTTCGAATAAGTAAAAATAAACTAAAAAAATCAGCTTTAATTTGCCGTTTTTAGAATTAAAAATTAATGATTAGAACCAAAGTTATGCTTGTTTAAAGTTGAGTAAAAAAATAGACTTATTAATTATAAAATTTCGCAAGTAGGAATATAGTTGATTATTCGTACATTCTTGTTGCATAACTTTAAAGAAGCATTATTTGGTTCTAATCATTAATTTTTCTAGACTTAATTATTCACATTTTAAGTAGAAGCTCTTTATTCATATTTTTCTTAAGACTATAGATGTCCACAACTTGAGTTTTTCGAAGCGTTAGATCATGCGGCCACGGCTTTGTTCATTTTTTAGTACCTAAAAACATTTCACACAGTTTCATCAAGATCTGTGACCTGAAGGTTTAACACTCTCCTTAGACAGGCATTACTTCTTAGAAACCAAAAAAGTTTTAAATACTCATAAAATTACAAATTATGTATGAATTTTCTTTGAAATTTAGTTCCGTAAAATAATGCACACGAAATTTGGTAAAAATTCATTAATTAGTTCGAAAACTACGTGGGGATATAAAAAATCGGGTCACACGCATGTACACACACGCGCACGCAACTATGGAATCAATCTAAAATGAACAATAGTAATCGAAAATGTTCACCAACACAAAGCTTTCCATTTGAGAAAGCAAAAGAAAAAATACAAATCGATTAAAATTGAATTTTTTTTCATTTTTCCCTTGTGAAACTTGCGAAAAAAACCTCTGTGCGATACCGAAGATAATATGTATAGGCATATTCCAATTTATGTGTCAAATAATGTGCCAGATCATACGATTTATCATACATCATCTTATAAGATTATTCATGCAACATTATCAAATAAATCATTGTATTATTTATTATATGATTTGATACATTTTAAATCATATAGAGATTTTTTAAGTTTAAGTCAGTACATTATTTTTAGGTAACTAAATATAGAGCATTACGATACGAGTAACATAAGTGCTTTATGGCATGACGTGCACGAAATTGCTGTGCTCGGACTAGACGTCGTACTCTTGAACTTATAAGACAAATATCATATAATATTTTGGAGTACTATTTGTTATAAATTCACTTGTTCATCCATGTCATAACCTGTCAATTCTTGCACCGTGCAATGTGAGTTACAATCTACTATTGTACATTGTACATTGTACAAGATTAATTAATCTTCAAAATATTTAATAACGTTTTGTACTAGTATATTTCATATAATGATGGGTAAATGATCATTTTTTAAATTTGTGTTAAACATATAGAACATTTATAATTGTTTAAAATATTAATTTTACAGTTGCAATGTGATTTGAAAATTATTCATACAAAATATATAAATAAAGAATTTTTAGTTACTTAAAAATTTTTTTTATCTTACCGAATTATATGAGTACTTTTAATAAGGAAGCACATCTAACCCTATGAAATCCTCATAAAAGTAACATAAAATAACGAAGTTTCTTAATATTTGAGAGCTCGTTATAAAAATGTATACGTACTAGAAATACTGAAAATTCAAACTATAATCTGTTAACTAAGCAGAAAACTAATAATAGTGTTAATAAGTTTTTGTTGAAGAATCATTATACATAATAACGTTTATTTAATATTATAAAACAATATCTTACAAAACCAGCTAAATCGATAGATTATAGTAATAAAACGTGATAAAATTTCTCTTCATTTGAGCAAAAATATTCAAGAAACAACTTACAAGGAGAGTGTTTCAGATGCGGGTCATGGATCGTGCTGAAACTTTTTAAAGGTCTTCTTTGGTCAAAATAAGAAGAACCGTGTCTCAGGGTTTCTTTGAATAGGCCTTAAAACTCGAGTTATAAACTGTTTTAGTATTATAATTTAGTATTTTTTTTAGAAAATAGCTTAAACGCAAAACTAATAATTTGGTTTGCACAAGCCTTATTCAAAGTTATAAAAAAGAAAATACAACTAGACAAAACAAGCTAAAATCTGCGTTATTCATAATAAAAAAATATTAATTTGGTCTAAAGTTATGGTAGTTTGAATTTTAACAAGAAAAAGTCATATACATTTGGACCTGCTAATGTTTACAATTTGACAGTGTAATACAAGTGCTTAAATTCAAAGGTCGAGTGAACACACACACGCGTGCGCGCACACACACACAGACATTTTTTAAAATTACATGTTCTAACTCTTCTAAAGATGTTTCTAAATCGATTTAACGAAACTCAAAATTTTACTATTTCAATGCTTCCTCTATGAGGAAGCAAGAACGGTATTGTAAAAATTACTATATTTTATTCAGTGGGAGATAAAGTTGTAATATAAAGAATAATTGTTATATTTCATAATAAATTTTTCTAAAACGTTTATTGCAGTGTAGCAAAATTTAGTATGCAGTATAGTAATTACAGCGATTTGACAAACTCAAAATTTTTATTACTATTATAAAGCTTCTTCTATGAGGAAGCAATATTTAAATAAATTTCATACATGAATTGATAATAGTGATAATGCTTTTTAATTAAAAATATTATCCGATATCTCATTTCACTGAGGAAAATTTTACATGTACGATTCTTTCATTAACATTCATCTGCATATATTTAAAAAAGTATAGTATTAACCTGAAATTTGAATTTGTTAGCATAAAACTAACAAATTACATCAATAAAAAATTGATATTTTTAAAATTAAAAAAATACTTTAATTTGTTTAATGTACCAAATATTTGCTATCTACATTTTTAAGTTTTTAACTAAACCAAGTTTTAAACACTTGTTAATTATTCAATTTTGTGAATAAAATAATATATAGATATTGAATGATCTTGTTCTAAAGGTACTATAATTTTCACAATATATTTGTAGAAAATTTATCGATAGATTATTTCTCAATAACGGACAAGTATTTCGGATTTTTCATAAATGGAAATATTTCTTTCAATTTATTATAATAACTATAGATTTGAAATTGACCTTCACACATTATTAAGCTATCGTAATGAAATCATAAAAGCTTTCGTCATCGACCTGGATACGTAATCGACTTTATTCGACTATTTATGCAAATCTTGTCATCAAACTTTACTCAAAAATAAAAAGTGTAACGTACGCATCATCTGTTTATTTTTGTATTACGTAATTACTGTTTGTTAATGATAACTACATTTATTAAGCATGTGCCTGTGAGTATATGGACTTGTACGAAGTTTCTAGGAATGCATTGTTATTTTCATGCAATTGTTTAGAATCTACTGTATATCTATACAAGTATGTTAAATTTATGTAATAATTTACAAATATTAGAACAACAATGAAAATCTTTCCACATTACCAACAATTTAAGTAATAGTTAAAGAAACTGACTTTTTTCACATAAATTTGATTTTTGATAAAATGTTTTTCTAAAATTTTATTGTTTTGACGAATAATTGCAGTTTTCTAAATTGCAGTATCATTGCAGTAATTATTCGAAATAAAGATTTAATGAGAAAATTAAAGCCCTTTAATTTTTATGATCTACCCCTTTAATCATATGATCTTAAACATGCTCCGTATTCGCAAATTATATCTAAGTTATTTAAAATGAAGTTTTAAAATGTATTTGCATTAGGTAAATTAATAGAAAACAGTTTAGTGTACAACAAAGCAAAAATGATTGTTTTCTCTCCGCTTATCGAAAAATGCGTAAATATAAAATTTTAAACTGCTTTAATTATGATATTATCTACTTAACTTAGACACGTATAAAATGATTAAAAAATACCAGAATGCTACTATACTACAAAAATTGTAAAATGTATGCCAAAGATGTAATAAATATGAGATTCAATTACGAATATCTATACGCAATGCAGAAATGAAAAATGAAAAAATAAAAATTTTATGACAACTACGCAATGGCGTAGACCAGCAGCTTTTCAAAAGACGATAGCGTGTATTTTGGGTTACATTAAAATATTATTATAAAAATTACAAAATATTTTTATATAAAATATATTTTCATATTGATTTTTACTAAACAGTAGAGAATCATTATAAAAATTTTTCTCAGTTCACTGTTAACTAAGTTGGTAACTGTTTTATGTAAAAGTAGGATCTACATTGTTTCGATGTAATTATTTGATAAATAATTCAAATTAATTAATATTAAAATATAAAATATTTAATATACTAGTAGAACTATTTTTTATTATTATGACTGGAAAAACACATTACTTATTTACATAATTATCGTTTAAATTAAATTAAGGAATGAATATTATTTCTTACTAAAGTAAAATTGATTAGAAGATAATATTTAGAGTTTTTTTATAGCAAATAAAACTTGAAATCTTTATGTTACTTCTGCCTTTATGTACAAGTAAAAGCGTCAGGTAAAAATTTACGCGAAATATAAGCGAGAACCAAAAATTTATATTAAAAATATTAATTAAATCAGAGTAGATGCATTTTTTTCTAAAGAATGTATGTTTTACTAAAAACTGTCATCTGCTTTTCAGAAAAATTCTATTGATTTAAGAAAAAAAATTAAAATCAGAAAAATATCAATATTAAAGTCTGATCTTATCGACATTACCATTATTTGATAATAAATAATTTTTTTAACAAAATCGGTGTGAAATTTTTCTAAGAAACGGACGACTTTATCTTCTTGAAAAACATACATTCTTCAGAAAAACCTTTTTTTTATATTTGAATAAATGTTTATGACATAATTTTTGTCTCGTATAGTATTTGATAGAGATATCTACTCACCCCTTTTGCATTCCCTTAAAAAATAGTAAAAACATTATATTAAAAATTGTAACTATAAAAAGAAATTTAACTATAACTAACTTTAAAAGAAAATACTTATAGCTACATAGGTCTTTGAATGTTATTGTTATAAGTTTTTTACTTTTTCTTTGGTTCTATTTTTAACAATATTTTATATTACATACTATTGCCAATTATGTAGATAATACAATTTTTTGATTATTAATGATAGCAGATCACAATATACGCAAATCTACTTTATAATTGCCCTCCGTGTAATGATATACTTTTTCATTGTACAAAATTTCAATGTATTGTTTCACAATTTCCTTTCTTTTTACTGTAACATTTATTGTAATTTATGACTGTATTATATTTTAAATTTCCACGCATTGCTACATGTTTTTAGAAAATATGTGTGTGATTTTAAATTAAAGCTTTCTTCGTTTAGTTTTATCATCTTTTTTCTAGTTTCTATAACTTAAATATTTAAAATGTGATGACTGATAAAAGAGACATTATTATTTAAGAAAATAATTATAATTTCAAATCAGTTATTTTAATCTCCGCGAAGAAAGAAAGAAAACTAAGGAAAGAACAATCCATTTAATGAAAGGGTAGGTACTGAACTTCATTTTAGGCGTCAGGAATTCACCCTAAAAGCCACGTTGAAATTTTTTTCCACATATTCTGGTCCTTTTTTTTAGACTAATAAGAAACTAAAAAAATTCACTTTATCTTCAAAAATATATTTTATTTGTATGAAATTGTTTAAAATTTTAAGAACACAAAATATAAATTATCAAATTCTTGAGAAATCTGTTTTAACTCTTCTAATGTATCTAATGTACGAGAAAAAAATTTATATTGTGAACATAAATAATTTATGTCTTATATGAATTTATACTGACTAGCCTAAACTGTTAATTTGTTCAATAAATTTAATGTAAATTTATTGAAAGCAGCATTTTCGGTACATAGAATTACGTTATTTTCACTTATAATTAGCTTACATAATTCAATACTAAATTAATAATATGCATACAATTTTTTTCCAGTTCATTTATATAAAACCTAATATGACTTGTTTTACAGCGTATATTTAAAATGAAAATAGTATTTTATTTTATTTTTATTTAAATGAATATTTTATGTTAAAGGATATTTTACTTTTCAAACTTAAGACTCATTGGTATAACAGTGAACTGAAAAGGTATATAATTAATTGTTAAGATTTTGGCTAATTAACAATTTATGATTATTACATTATTTTTAAAATGCTTAACAAATTTTTCTTCATAAATACGGAAAAAATTTTTTACAGTATAAGGAAATTGTGTTTGTTAAATATTGCTACTTTAGTTTATCGAATTTTTACCGGATAAAATAGTCATACATATTTTGTCAACAATGTATTTACTCAAGAATTTAAACTTTTCCAATATCTATCATTCATTAAATGTGCTAAACAGTACTAGGTAATGTTTATTACATTTCTTAATTAAGAATGTATCTGTTCAGTCAATCAATTATGAATGAAATTCACTTTTTATTGTGTGATTGGATGACGACGACTTTCTATGACAGATTGCAGTAATTATAAATGCTTATGACGAAATTTAATATCAAAATTTTGCGGATATATAAGACGCAATCAGAATTTATTGTACTGGTCTTTTCACGTGGTATCTGCAGACGTAAAGACATCGACATGAAAGGTTTTGCTTTCGTTTTTGTTATCGGCGTTTTCACTATCGGTTAGTATCCTTTATTATAAATTTATTTCTAATACTAAAAAAAAATATTATTGCATATTATTAAAATACTTTCTTGGTAGTATACGTTGTATCTTCGAAATGTTTAAATTATCAATAGATTATCATATCGATAGATAAATTCAATAGTTTAAAAAATCGAGTTTTTAAATATGTAAACATATAGTATGAGATGATTTTTTTTAAATTTTATTTAAGCTTACCCAAACCTAATAATAGATTTATACAGCTTTAGTATGAGATGATATTTTATATATATTTACAATAATTTTATTTAGTAATTTAATTTAATTTTATTATAATATTTTATATATATATATATTTACAATTTATTATATCTTATTTATTATATTATATTTTCAATATTAATTAAAATAAGTAAAATTAAGTAATTAATCTTTATATGCATTAAGAATATTTTATTATAAAATGAAAGTTCTGCCATTAGTTGCTCATGCTCTACATATGAGAGAAAGGAGCATTCTTATACAGGAGTAAAACTATTCGCATCTAATAACTCCTATGTACATTGCAATTTCTACAAAATATACTTATAGCCAATTCTTATCAACGTACTAATGACCAAACAAATGCTAATTTCATAAAAAAATTTGCATTTAATATAAAATAAACAAAATATTTTTAAAGGGTTTATTTTAAAATGGAAATCAAAATCTTTTCATTAAAAAAGATCGGTTTGCTTGAAATTTGCATTAGATTGAGACAAACAGCAAGAAAATGTTTTAAAATAATTCTTTCAACATTTTTCAAGTTAAATCAACATTACTATTTATTCTAGTAAAAGAGAGACAGTTGTAATATCAAGAAAAATTACTATACTGCATACTAAATTTTGCTAGATCTGCAGTAAAATGCACTATAGTTTAAAAAAATTTGGTATGAGATTTAGTAATTATTCTTTATATTTCGACTTTGTATCCCAGTCATAATAAAATATAGTAATTTTTACTATACCGTTTTTGCTTCCTTATAGAGGAAGCTTTGTAATAGTAAAATGTTGAGTTTCGTCCAATCGCTTTAGAAACATGTTTAGAAGTGTTAGAAATTCGAATCGCGTGATTTAAAAAAAATGACTGTATGGATGTGGAGAAATTAGAAGATTTAGCTATCTGTTTTTGTTTTATATGGATTTTAAATCATACAGGCTCTCGTAGCTGTAGAGAACTATATTATTTTTTATATTTTGATATCTACTTGAATATTTATTTATAAAAATTGAAGTTTTTATGTGATTAAATTGATAGAAAAAGTTCTTACAGTTAATACATAATGAACTTTCGCAATATATTACTTTTAATAATAATAAAAAAAAAAAAATTAATTTGCACAATCGGTAATAGTAGAACTACCATACCCCGTTAAGAAATATCGTTTTTAAATAGTAATCATAAATAATTTAGATGTTAATGTACCTACAATTTTAGTTTTTAACATGTTCAGCGCAACAAAATTTGCAAATTTTAATAATGATCTCGATCATTAAAAAAAAAATATGATTTAAAATACTTAATATTTAAACTATATAATATACATATATAAACAATAAATTAATCTTGTGGAAGCTGCGTACCAATGAATTGGCAGCGGGTTTTTCCGTGTACTCAAAAGTTTTCTATTGTGTTCTTTTAACATTAGAAAAAAATAAATATCAGAAAATGTTCAGATGTGCCCCGTTTTCTTGTAAATATACATCCCCGAGCAAAAAGAAATTTTCAAAAATTGCTATTATTAAAATCTCACTTTTGATTTAATTTAAAACAAATAATAAATTTATCAGAAATTTCGATAACATTTCTATATGAACGTTTTAATAATTTCTTGATGTGATTAATCTTCACTATTATTATGTCTTTACTTTTATCGTGAAATGATTTTTCGATGACTTGATCGATCGCTTTCTTAAACTAATTAAATAATGAATCGAATATTAATAAATGAATATTAAAGCAGAAACATATCAACCTGACTTTTGCTAAACGTAAAATTAAATAAAATAATTTTAATTAAATATAAATATGTATCCTTTTATTTAGGTGCTAATGCCGGTGAAACTGAAAAGCTCGTCGGTGCACTGAATGCAGGAGTTGGTGATTATCCATACCAAGTATCTATTAGATTGATGGATCAACATTTTTGCGGAGGAGCACTCATTACTAAAAAGCATGTCTTAACTGCGGCTCATTGCGTTTATTCATTCGTAGAAAAACCATACGCCCAAAAATTAATGACTGTTGTAGCAGGTACAAACAGCTTAAAAAGTGGTGGAAAATCTTATAAAGTAGCTGATCTGTCGTACTATGAGAAATATGTTCACAAACTTGAAGATCCTGATTTCATGTATGATATTGGCGTTATAACTGTAAGTTCAAACAATTTTTATTTTTAAAAGTAAGAATTAAATTTGTGTATTCTCAAAAATACTAATTTATTTACAGCTTGCTCAAGAAGTTGAACTTTCAAAATTAGTGAAAGTTGTCCCATTACCAACTGAAGAAGTTAAAGGAGGAGAATCCGCAGTCGTTACTGGATGGGGAACAATGAAAAGTCCCGAAACACCAGCATCCACTTTCTTAAAGTATCTGAAGGTTAAAATTGTACCGAAACAGAAATGTCAGCTTTATTATTTTGGAGCTCGTAAAATTAGTGATTCCCAAGTTTGCGCATTCCTTAAGCGTGGCGCTGGTACATGCTCGGTAAGTTAAAAATGCACTTAGTAAAAAATTTAGATGCTATTATTGTTTTAGCTTACAATATTCTGAATTTAGTTCTTGTAATTTTAACATAAGGCATTTTACATCTTACATTTGTAGCAAAATAGTACATTGTGCATCAAGGGAGTAAAGTCATATATTATTCCCGATGGTGGTTTGTAATTACCCGAGCGAATAATTGACTTTACTCTCGAGGTGCTTATAGTACTTTATTCCCACCTTAACTGTGGCCACTTATTTGTTTTTACTTGATTTTTTCGATAATTTTTCTATTTTTTCTAACAAAACTGCTAGCAGGGAAATAATGACTGCTAGCAGGGAAATAATGGCCGACGAGGGAATAATAGGCCACTTTCAGCGCGTTTTTTTAGGGAAATAAGTGGTCATTATCGTTGAGTTGGGAATAAATATTTTTAAATATCAATTTGATCTAAATTTTTCAATCCATTTTTATAGGGTGACTCCGGTGGTCCATTGGTTCATAATGGAGAAATTATAGGGGTTGTTTCTGGAGGAGTTGCATGCGCTAAAGGTTTCCCTGACATTTTCACCAGAGTTTCTTATTATCTTGATTACATTCACGAAATAATTGGTGACGATGAATAATCTATAATCAAATTCATATTTACTGTACGTGTAAAAAATATAACATAAATAGTTATTTATTTTTTTAAATAAAATTATTTAATCTGTATATAAAAATTTGAAACTAACTTCCGTAACCTTTTATCCCGAAAATAGCTCTGTTTCTCTCTATGAATATATAAAATCAAAAAGTAATATAATATGTTTTGTAACGAAGCGAATTCAAATTTGGGGTTCAGCGCGGCTTTTCCCCGCTTTCTTGATGTTGCTGGCGGCTAGCTAAAGTCGCAGAAAGGAGGGATTCGTGCATACACGCATCGAAATAACTAGGCGTTTAATTAAATTAACGAAAAAAGAAAAATTTAATTTATTCTATTAAGGATAGTAAGATCTGGTGAAAGACACAGACGAACATATGCAAGATATGAGTTTATTTAATACTGTACGCTACATCAGCTACAACGGTCGGGATACAAGTGCTATAGTTCGCTTAAGCGTCGCTTTATTTATATTAGCGCGTAAACAGATACAAGCGCACAAACACTATACGTACACGAAACGGCATCGTACGAGTTAAATCCTCAATATATTAAAAAAAAAAGAAAGTAAAATATAAAATCAAAGTACGCGCAGGTTGAGGCTTCAAGTTCACGGAACGCGCGAAGCCGTCGTCGCTGTTCACCATGCGCCGATCGGCTATTGACTTGCAGCTCCTACGAGGAAAGATGTTCGAGCTAAATCGACTGCACACGCCGTGCAGTCCAGCAATTACACGATCAGATCGTAACAAAATAACGTCGTGAAGAAGAAC
The DNA here is from genome assembly GCA_030522685.1 of Eupelmus azureus. NCBI lineage: Eukaryota > Metazoa > Arthropoda > Insecta > Hymenoptera > Eupelmidae > Eupelmus > Eupelmus azureus. Next base: position 1,557 of record JAPYZA010004927.1, on the reverse strand, counting down.
TCCTCCATCTTCGGCCTCTTGCACGAATAAAGCAATAGAAGGAATAGCGAGGAACAAGGAGGAACAGCGACACACAGCGAGCTAGCTCTGTGTTGTTGTTCCTTGCTGTGTGCCGTTGAGCGGGATTGTGTATAGCTATCTGCAAAAATACTGTTGTATTTATTAAAAACAAATAAATATTTGTCATTTTGCTTGAAATAGGCCTTTTAAAGTATAATAATTGGTAAGTAAAAAGTAATTTTTTTAGTTTTAAGCATAATATTTTGTTTAAATTTTTGATTAAGTACTGCAATTATTAATTGTATTATAATAGATTTTAATTTATTTTTTAGGACGGAATAATGGATGAAGAGGAAATAATATTATATATTTTTTATTTATTGGTCTTACTAACCATCTTCTGTTTAACCAATGTTTACTCCTTTCAAATTACCATATATTTAAAAATTCTTCAATTAAAGATTGTAAATTTAACAACATTATTTCCTCTTCGTCCATTATTTAGTCCTAAAAAATAAATAAAAATATATTATAATACAATTAATAATTGCAGTACTTGACCAAAAATTTAAACAAAATATTGTGATTATTACTAAAAAAAATACTTTTTACTTACCAATTAGATACTTAAAGAGGCCAATTTCAAATAAAATGACAAATATTTATTTGTTTTTAATAAATACAACAGTATTTTCCTTCCTATTCCTTCTATTGCTTTATTCGTGCAAGAGGCCTTACTCGTGGTTGATGGTACCAATGTCTTCACTGTTGGAGCCCCGAGGTCTGCAGCGTTTGCAAGCACACGTACACCCGCTGCACCAATGACACGCAGGTAGAGAACAGTGAAAACAACGTCGGAAAAAATGAAGATTAAAAAAATTTTCGTGCACGAAAAATGTTTAGAGAGGGTGATATCAATATCTAGAGTACATTTACCCTCCAGCTCATACTTCTATGTCCGGTCCGTTATTATGTGTCCTATTTTATGAAATCCTGTCTAGGGACGAGATGTCTCAACTCTACTGATGAACCCGACCAGACACCTGTGGGAGAAACAGTTTTAAATTAAAAATCTTGGTTTTAGTTGTTACCCGCATGTAGACATCCAAACCTTGTAAGACTCTCCGCGCGTTTGAATGTTCGTGCCATACTGCCAGCGGGCAGTATAGAGTCTAGTTTGCGAACGCGCCGCTAGGTGGCGCACCCCTGCTCCCTGCCATCGCGCCTCAGGAAACGCTACCTCAGGTAGATATAACCCCGGCGCCCGGTACGCATGGGCAGCCTTACGCTCACCCGAACAACTTCCGGTAGTGGTCCTTGGCAACTACCAAGGTTCGACGTGAATAAAGGACATTTTTAAATAATTAAATAATTGTCTTTATTTAATTATCGCCCTCACGAGGCGTGCCTTGTTTTTGGGGATCAATCCGGATCCATCCTCTTCCCCTTTCCTTTTCTTACCCTCTCCACTGGGTGGTGTAGCCGACACCAAGCTCAGGGCGAGCTTTCGATCGCCTAGACTCGCTCCCAGAGTCGACGTAGAGGGGTCAGTGCTGT